>BMAO01032040.1:0-225361 GCA_019973975.1 Trichonephila clavata
ATTATTGGATGCTTACATAAAGACATATCATAATAAGGTTATTTATGCAAGATATTTAATATTTAAAGATGCATTATATATTCACATTTTCTGAAGTGAATAACAATTTTGTTTGTGCTATTAGAAGGTAGTTCAAAATGATTGAACGTTATTGAACTGTGTATTTGTTTTGAAGAATGCTTCGTTTAAGAATTTTGTGCATTGTTTTATGTATTTCTTTCAACTGCGTGAAGCCCTGAGTTGAAGAAAAGTAAAATAAAACATAAATTCTTTAAATTCATAGGAAACTAAAACATTTTAATACATTTATATAAAGCAGCTTGTGATTATATTTATATACTGTATTACGATTCGAAGGAACCATGGAGGCTTTTCGAAAAATAGTTTTTCATTCGTACATTAAGACAGATTTCGACAACATCTATACTCTGAGGCAAACCAACTTCGACTGTGTCGTTTTTTAATTGGATAGTATATTTTCAAACTGCTAAATAATTATTTCTTAGTTTAGGTTTCGATTGGCGAGTAAAACGTGAGAAAATACTTCTTATGACCATAAAAGTTAAGGAGATTGGATTATAATCTGAAAATTTGAATGATCTTTTCTGAGAAAATACTAGCTGTTTCATTTTATACTCGAATATGTATGGTGGAAAACACACACATAACTTGTGTATAAAACATAATAAATATCCCAGGTCGTATATATATCCAGGCAAGGTGACCAGACTTTCATCTCTTCAGTGGGTCCATAAAATGAGAACCAAGCTTGCTTGGGAACTAAACAATGACGGTTTCGCATCAGACTGGTCACCGTACCATCTGCTCATGCAACTCAGTGCCCAAGGCCTCGTAATCTGAATTGGGCAAATAGGCCTTGGCCCTTATGGGCTGTTGCGCCACACTGAATATATATATGTGTAGCGTTGTCGAGTCGTGGGTTTGAAATCTCAAGCCACTGAAATCCACCCACTGTGTAGTTGGACTAACGTAGAGCATTAAATCTGTCTTGGCGCAAAGCCTCCCGTTGGCGTGGTGTGAAAGTTAGGAGAGAGGGGAGCTCAAGTTTCATCCTCTTCACTTGACCGTGGCTCAAAATTACGAAGTCCGTCGCCTCGTGTTGTTACCTGATCGTTAAAGTATGAAATACGCACTCGAAAGTTCTTGAAACGATTCTAACGGCTTTGGGAAGGATTTTTCCAATTAGTAAATAGAGATGGCCGAATAAAACAGTTGTACTTTAGATATCAGTTCTGTATATGTCAGTAAGAATTAATTTCCATTGAAGAGTGAGTGAATAACGTCCCACTGTTCAGCTACACGAGGCTTTTGGGACGTTCCACGTAATTTTGAACCATGGTCAAGTGATGCGGACGACACCTAGCTGGCACCCCCCTCTCCTAACTACCACATCACATCAACGGGAGGACGTTTGAGCTCTCGACAGATTTAATGTGCATCGCTCCCCTACACGGCAGGTCTTCAGTGGTACTGGGATAGAACTCATGACACGCTAGCCAAGATCCGATGCCTAGACCACTTGGCTATCGCGGCCACTTTCCATTGAAGAAGTTCCAAACATTGACACAACGCTTCGATTTGTTGCAAGAGCTCAAAGTTGCGGCACTGGACAAGGATTTAAAAAGTGCTCGGGTAAAAAAAAATGTGTAACAGTAAAAAGTGGGCTTATTTCAAAAATAATAAGCAGTGCAATGCAAAGTTGCCATCACAGCAATCCTCGCTCTAGAAAAGTAAAATAAAGAAATTTCATAAAATATAACTTAATATTCTCTTACATTTTTGTTTTAAAAAGTGTACACTATGTTTATATGAAGCAACAGTTTTTCTTCCCAGCATGCATTATTTGTTGATAATATTTAAATATTTGTTTTTGCAACCTATTCCCCCCCCCTTTCTGTTTAACTAATATTAGCAATATGAGTCTACTTTCTCTTATTATTTATCAATTATTCTTCCGCAAAAGGGAAAAAACGTATTTTTCGAGAGATCTTAGCTATTTATGATCAATTAATTTATGAAATATCTTTGAAATCGTTTATTTTTCCTTTAATGGTCTATCTTTAATTATTTCATAGATTAAACTACATAAAGTATGAAATTTTTGATCGATTATATACTTTAACTGACTTGTCTAGTTATTTCATGAAATACCTATTTATTATATGAAATAATTGAATTATACACACACTTTAACGGTAGACATATACACCAATAATAACATATACTTTGACGAAGATATCTTTAAACTCTATCTTAAGTTATCAATTCAAAGAGAAAAAATATAATATACTTACATCCAGACTAATCTCATAAAATCTCTAAGACACATAACATCGGAATTATACTTTCAATTCCTTTGATGTTTTGTGGCATGTAAAGAAAGAAACGAAGCAAATAGGATGTCACATTGTGGACTGAAACACGTAAATCACTTTTGTCTTATCGTGATCAGCTTTCTAATGAGCATCTAACTTATTGTAAAGAAATGATAAATTATCCTTAGTAAATAGGAACTTCCGGAATAGGACATCGACGTCTAAGAGCAATGATATTGTGTTTCTTACAAGTAAGTTACAAGCGAATTGATCTTTTGACCTCATGAACAAATTCACACATGAATACCGAGACAAATATGGACCGTAAAACCAATCAGACTTTATCACAACTTGTGGTCAGCGTAATTGTTATGGGTTCAGATTTATACTTGCTTCCACTGCTGAAATGCATTTCTACACCAAAGGACTATTGTTAAACACGTACAGATAATGTGATCTATAAAAGTTATAAAAGTGTCTTCAAGCTACGTGTTCAAATATATAGTTAGTAACTATGCTTTATCTTGTTGAGTCTCTAAGGTCAAGGTATTCAGGACGCTTGTTTCGCAAACTGATTCTAATTTATGTGAAAAGAAATTTGAGAACAGGTTAACGTTTGCATGTTGTGTCACACATAACGTACACTAAACTAACGAATTTTTCTTTAAACACGATGTTTATTCGACTTTTGTTACTGTTGAAGACATCGAAAAGAAAATAATAAATTAAGCAGGAGATGAGGGATTTTATTTCAGTCCTATCTGATATATTTGGCATGCTCGAACTATTTATACTTTTGCTTTGAGGGAGTTTTTATTAACATTTCACTATACAGCAACGCTAGGGCTATTGGCGATGGACCTTGTAACTTGAGTGGTCAAGGTAACGGACTCCTGACTGGCGTATCATGAGTTCGAGCCTCATGCTGCCGAAGACCTGCTGTGCGCAGGGGACCCATGCACGTTAACTATGTCGAGGCTCAAACGTCCTCCCGTTTTTGAGGTGTGGAAGTTAGGAGAGGAAGGTGCCAGATCATGTGTCATCCTAGTCACTTGATCAATATTCAAAATTCCGAGGTCCGTCACCAAAAGCCCCCTCACTTCTAATTTTGGACCTCTGTCAAGTGACGATAATGACACCTGAGCTGGCACCCCTCTCTAATAACTTCTACACTACGCCAAAGGGACGAATTTGAGCCTTGGTAGATTTAATCTTCCTAGGCGTCCTCTACACAGTGGTAGCTAAGTGGTCAAAGTAATGGACTCGTGGTAGGCATTTCATTGAGTTCAAGCCAAGTGCCGCTGAAAACCCACCGTATAGGGGAGCAATGCACGTTAAATCTCTCGAGAGCTCAAACATCCTCCCGTTGGTGTAGTATGGTAGTTAGAAGAGGGGGTGCCAGCTCAGGTGTCATCTTCGTCACTTGACCGTAGTTCAAAATTACGAGGTCCGTCGCCAAAAACCCTCGTGTAGCTGAACAGTGCGACATTAATATTCACTCACTCACACTCTACACGGCAGGTCTTCAGCGCCACAAAGGCTCGAACTCATGGCATGCCATCCATGAGTTCGTGACAATAACGTGGACACGATAGCATAGAGGTTATGGTCTCGAACTCGTAGCCGGAGTGTCGTTTGGTTCCTGGTTCCTCTGAAGATCAGTCGTGTAGAGAGGGCCTAGGAAGGTTAATTCTGTCGAGGCTCAATGTCCTTCTGTTGGTGTAGTATGGTAATAAGGAGAGGAGGATGCCAGCTCAGGTGTCTTCTTCGTCACTCGACCGAGGTTCAAAATTACGCGGTCCGTTGCCAACAGCCCTAGAGTTGCTTTATAGTGCGACGTTAATATAATAATCTCTCTCCTAATCATAATCCCACCAAGCTACCACATACTTACCACAAAAATTGTGTGAATACTAAAATACAAGTATAAAAAGCATGAAATACGAGAGATAAATGCTTAGTAAAATATAAGAACATGTTTAGATAAAAATGGTTTGTTTCTTGAAATATTTCTTAGAAATTTTTAATCATAAGTATTCTTTAAAACATCTACATCTTCTGCACTTTTAACAAAATCAAAATAAATAAGCAATTTAATAAGTTTCTTTAAGAGCACACTATTTATTTATGACTGACAGAGTAATGTAGATGAAATGAATGTAAATGCAAGATAATACATCGTAATTGATATAATATCCTGTGATGAAACTTAATAGACATCTTCAATAATTACCTAATGGGTTAGTTATTAATGATTATAGTGAATCATATCACAAAAAGAGAGTTGATAGCGCTCTCTCTCAAAATAACTTGCTTTAATGATCTACCATTGTAATTACCCCGACTAATTGGCGATTAGTTTGACAAAATGTAAAATATAATAAGCAAGTTTAAAAAAACAGAGAATGAGAATTGATATATCTATCACATGTCAGATCTTAAAGCATTTCTTTTATTTTAAGAGACAATATAGCAATTAAAATCTTTATTTAAAAGTATCTACGTGCCATGATAGTCAGCATTTTTTTAGTCTAAAATGCTCTTATTTTTATTTTTCATAGAAAGTTTAAAAAATCACCCTTCAACTCGAAATTTCATCCAGTTTAAAATTTCAAATATTTTGATTTACATATTGATGTTATATCTTTGTATTATAGAATATAAAGTATCCGATTTAATAAAGCTGTTGCGGTTTGTAAACTTAGTACAAATTTGCAATGTAAAGCAGTGATCTCCAACTCCCGGGCCACGAACCGTTACCAGTCCGTGGATCAAATAGTACCGGGCTGCACAAAGAATAATACCGTAAAATCCTGCGCGTATTAAGTGCACCGGCATATAACGCGCATCTATACTTCTGAGCTGCATTTTTTTGATTTTTAGGTACATTCGTCAAATAACACGCACTCCCTTTTTTACAAAGAGACCTGAAATGTTCGTATGTAATGCTCTTATGTTTTGAAGTCATTAATTTGAGGTATTATCTCAGGTCTTTGTAAAAATGGTATACTTTTAGAGCTACAACACTTTAAGTTCATACGATATATGTCAATATTTTTAAATAAATAAACAACATTTTAATATATGTAGTAGTTTAATTTTTTTATAGTCATCTCTCTTTTTTTATTTTTAAAGCTATCATTTTTATACGAGGCGTATAACGCGCACTCATAAATTTCGATCTTATTTTTTGTGTTCAAAGGGCGCGTTATATATACAGCGGATTTTACGGTAAATTATTTCCATTTTATTTACTGTGGTGTATTTTTTCGGGTTTGTGCGACTTTTATGGAAATTACTTTATATTAATTTTCTGGTGTAACTGTATTTTATTCTGAAGGCGTGTTTAAATAAAATAAAATTAAAATTATTAAATAAAAACAATCAAATTTTGCAGTTGTTACAATAATATCTTACTTAAAACTGTATTAAATAGATGAAAACAGATTTATTTTTCCTTTTCCTTTATGATAAATCATCTTTTCAGCTACTGAAAACTTATGGTTTAATTCCAATTTTATCTACCTTAAGGAGAAAAGCGACTCACTCATCATGTTCTCAGGAACTATTAGACCAACAGACTTGAAATTGGGCAGGCATGTTTCTCTCATAGAGTAGAAGTACGCTAAGAATGAGTTTTGCGAAAATCAATCCCAAAAGGGGATTGCCAAGCGCAAAATTGATATTGTAATTAATATTTCTAAATCCTTTTACAAGAAGATTATGAAAGAAAGAATGGTGAAGTCTTGGAACCAAGAATATATCATTTCAAATTAAAGGAGCTTAACAAAGAAATTTTTCTCCTAGGCCGCTTACTAGAGAAAGATATTTCTAACCCAGGGCGCAACATGAGGATTAATGGGGGAGAGAAGGGAAAGAAAGAAACAATTTTTAAGACCAGGATAGCAGGAAACTTAAAATATAGAGATTGATCAAAATATTAAAACTCCTATTTTGCTTTTTTTAATTGTTATTTTTATATTTTTATTTTTATTTCTGAATTTATCAAACACTAAATTAAACACTCTTCACTATTTCTGCATCAGAAAACGGTTTCATACGATTTCTAATAATATAACAAACGTCATAGGATGCCTTTGTTACCGCTGTGACATCACCACTGAGAAAACACTTTGTTGCTGTTGCGAAGATTTTTCAAGAATGATTATTTATCTGAAAGAGATTTTCGAGGTAAAGTGTCATTGAATGATTCGTGATTATTGGTACTTTTAAGTACAACACTACTCTCTCTCTTTCACGACAAATCAGACAATTATGGATCCATGTTTGTTTTTCACTACAAAAAAAATTAACTCCCCAATCGTCTTGAAGCAACCTATTTTCTTCGAATATTTTTCGTTTGCAAGACATGAGGTGTAGTTAAAAATTATTTTCACTCATAAAATGATCACTACTCCACTGTTGTCTGTTATCACTAAACGTTACAGTTATAAGTAGAAAAAAAATATCAATTCGCACTCGTACGACATCGATAGCAAAAAGCAAAATTGATATATTTGATTTCTTGAACGAAAGAATTTCTCACCAAATTTTTAATACTTTGTTCTTAAATAAATTAATTTCTCTGAGCAAGGGTCCAATGGACCGCAGGTCGAGTATCGCTGTCACAGAATATCTTTTCCGTAATAATCAAGTTGACACAAGTACAATTATTTTGCTACTTCACCATTCACTAAGTTGGCAGAAACCACATCATGACACCATCTATAAAGATTTTGTATACAATGGATTCATTCCAGGATAATAGGTCATTGAGTCTGCTAAACAGTGCAAACATTTACAAGATAACTGGCATTGATTCCCGGATTTCTCTTCCTGTTTTGATGAGCTCATCATTCTAGAAAAGTTTAAAAAGTCAAAACCAATTACTTTTCTAAATATTAATAATTAATTTTGTACGATCTTCAAAATGCTATCTTTTGTACTTCCAATCTTATAATTGTGTGAGGTGTTTGAGAATAAAGTGAGTAAAACATTAAATAAAAACAAGAATGATTTTAACTGCTAGATAATTATGCAAGTTTTTTTACTGATAGTTACAATTTGTATTCATATGTCGTAGCGTTTTCTCGCCATGGTTATTCCTGATTATTTATAACCACCTTCTATCTAAAATATCTGTAGCTATTACTGTTTTTCCAAATTTTAATTTCTTTAGCCCCATTTCAGGTCGTGTTTTTAAGTTTTCTTTCCTTGAAAAGCAAGAACCAATTATACAGCTTTCAATTTTTTGCACAGTGTTCTGCGATTAAAAAAAGATACTCCTCATCATTAATAAATAATTATGTATGCTGGTGAATAAATTGTGAATTTTAACAATATTAGTTGATAAGACTTCTTCAGAAGCGTTGTACTGCCCCAAAATGTCCCACAAGTTCTTGGTTCTTTATGTATTGGTATATTTAAATTCCTGCTGTAACTTTCTGATTAATACTGAAATTTATCTGCTCCAAGCACATTTTACGTTCATAATTTTTTTCTAGTAAGTATATAATTTCGGTTTCACTAAAATCTCAATTACTATTAAAATATTGTATTATAAGACTTGTTATCTCATTCATAATATTTAATTTAAAGGTTAAATTGAATCAAAAAAATATATTCCCGACCATAATTTTACTTTCCACAAAAGTAACGATATAGGCTGAAATTAAAAGATCTGAAGAAAGGGGCATAAATAATTATGTATATTGAATAAAACTCATTGGTGCAACAGCCCATGAGAGCCAAGGCCTACTGTGCCCATCTCAATATACGTGACCACTGGGCGCTGAGGTGCATGAGAAGATGTCCTAATCAGGTGGTCAGCCTGAAGCGAAATTATGTATATTAGAATAGCGTTATTCTATAAACAGCATTAGAGTTACATTAAAAATAAAAATGCCTTTTGTGAAAATAAAGGCTGCATTAAAAGGTGCAATTTTTATTATTTTTCTGCCTAAATAAAATGTTACACTCTTTAAACCAATTATTTAACGTAAAATAGATTCAGTTTAGTGTATTTTAATTTGTATATAATTTAAAAAAATAAATACATTTTTGGTAAGAATACACATTCTGGACTGATTTCTTGATCATTAATTAAAATTAATCTCAAAAAACGTAACTTTTTTGTCTCATAAATCAAAGAAATAAATATTTAGGATTATTTGTTTAATCAATACTCAGAAAATACACAACAAACCTTTCAAAACATACACAAAAATAAAATTCCAATTATGATGTTTCCAATTCCCTGTTTCCAATTATGAAAGCGTCCACTAGATCTGACAACACATTAAGTCTATAAACCAGAGGTTCCTAAACTTTTTTGTCTCATAGACACCTTGCCATATTTTTTTGGTTTAGGGTAGGCCTCTGCTTACCTAATATCGAATTTTTGCAAATTTACCAACTTAAATGTCTTTTTGACAGCTGGTATAGAGCTACTTACTTAAACGGTTTAAATTTCTAACTGAAAAGAAGTATGGTGTTTAAAACTTAAGAAAAACATACTAATTAAATTAAAATTTAATTAATACATAAAATAACTGAGCAACAAACAAATGCTTAAAAAGGGAGGAATAAATCTAGTGCTTCAATAACAATTTTTCAACATTTGGAATCAATCGTGTCAGGTTTAACCCTAAATCTCCTCGGTTAGTGTCTAACCCTTATTTCCCCCCTTTCTGCTTTGTTTTGGAGATTGGCAACCACGCTAAAACTCCTTCTCACTGGGAAAAGTTTTTAAAATTTTCTCCCGATATTCCATAATTCGTGTTAAATAACAAGTATGTCTTTATAAAGCTAAAATTGCTGACATGGTTCCTGTTTTAATAAAATATATGCTGCCTCCTTGTAACTGCAAATTAACGTTATTATATATAAATTTAGTAAATAAATCTATTAAACAGATAAAATCTGATTTCCAATTGACTAAATTTTCTTTTAAAATTAAAATCTTGATTTGATTTTATGAGAGCCACCATCATAGACCCACACATTTACATCTCATGAACCCCCAAATTATTTTGTCACTGACGTGGACCCCTTGCAGGTTGTCATAGATCACTTGGGATCTATATAGGCCACTTTGGGTATCACTGCTATAAACTATAATGCACAAATATTTTCAGCCTTAATAATGAAGGTCTTTCAAAGTATAAGTATTTTACCTCAAAGTATCATTTCCTATTATTAGTTTAACAATTTAATATAAATTTAATTAAAATAAAAAAAACCTTGAATATTTAAGTAATTAGACAAATTCGATGTTTTAATCAATTACTTTGAAAACATGAAATACCATTCAACAGAAAAAAAGAGTAAAAATAAGCAATAAATGTGTCAGTATAGTAAATGATGCATATCCAGTTTAGCTCATATGAAATCTAAAAGACAAAGTAATGCTGAACATGCAAGTTATTAATATGAATTAGTTTTATAAAATATTAACGGTGAATAATTATTTTCATCGATGCGTTTATGTTTCAACTTTTTGAGAAACAGGAGGGTTATTGCATTTTGCCTTGTGTGACCTTACATCACAGAACTGAACAGAATTGCAGCAATTAAATAATAATACCTCATGTACATGGGTGGGGCTAGATAGAGATAAATACTGAGAGCACCCTCCTCCAAGAATAAAATATTAATAACATTCTCTCAGCTGTCGATCGATTTTTGGCACCAATTTTGAAATGCCTCACCTCTTTCGAACTAAGAAAGTTTTGATAGTAGCAAATAGAATAGGCGAAATAGATCAGAAGTGCTTAAATATGGATAATGTGGAGCTTTTGGAGGTCAGTGGGAAGTTTTTTTTTTCCAGGACGTCAATGAATGTACATATATATATATATATATATTCAGTGATAATTAATAAGAACTTACTTATCTTTTTCTAATAAAAGCCTACAGTGGATTGTGAAAGTATATGCATATATTTGTCATGAATAATATATTAGAACTTTTAAAAGTTACAATTCAAGATAAGCACAGTAGAGTCCGGAAAACTCGACCTAATGTAGACCGAAGGATAGCAGAGTTTGAGAAAATGCCGGTTTATCGAGAAAGTGATTAAAAAAGAATAAGTATGAGTGTTACCTCAGAAAATATTGTAATACACTTGTATGTATTGTTTGTTTGAGAATACAATAGAAAATAAACTGCCCAAATCCTTAAGCAAAAAAGAGTATGTACTTTGTGAAGGTATAGAGCAAGGGTGTCAAACTCAAAGGCTAACTTGGGCCTAGCAAACAAGGTTTAACTTTAGGTTTAGGCCGCAAAAAAATCAATATTCATAGAAACGTAAGTTTATTTTGAATAATACACTATAATAAACATAAATAAAAGAACGAGTAAAATGTAATGTTTACTTCCTGACACTTGACAACTTTTCTCTGTTACTGTCTTTCCTATTTCAGGAAAAATTTTGATATTTTATTACCGTAAAATCCGGTGTATAACGTGCCCTTTTAACATAAGAAATAAGATCGAAATTTATGGGTGCGCCTTATACACCGGATATAAAAATGAGAGCTTTAAAAATAAAGAAAGATGAGCACAGAAAAAAAAGTGAGCCTACATATACTGAAATACTGTTTATTTCAAAGAAATGGCATACTTTATAAGCTTAAAGGGCTGTAGTTTTGGAAGTATACTATTTTTTTCTAAAGCTTGTAATAATACCTAGAATAAATGACTTCAAAACATAAGAACATTGCGCACACACATTTCTGGCTTCTTCGTATAAAAAAGGAGGCGCGCTTTATACTGTGAATTTACCTAAAAATTAAAAATTGCAGCTCGAAAGTATAGATACACGTTAAACGACGATGCGCGTTATACGCCGGATTTTACGGTATATATTGCTGTGTGCCGATATACTGACCGGGACGTAAAAATGTTCTTTGTGGGCCGCATGTGGCCCGCGAGTCGTGAGTTTGACACCCTTGGTATAGAGAATTTTGCTATATGAAAATGAAAAAGACTGAATACATAGTATGCAGTAATTTACCTGATCAGACTAACCTCAGAAAAACACAAAATGGAGGTATAAAGTTGTCTAGAAGGAAAATTAAGTAGCCGACTGTGCAAAAACTGGCAAAAATTTTGTAAAAGAAATGCGTAATGTCCTGTTGTGTTCTGTACTACATCCTGAGTTTTGCTGCTTCATCACAAAGATGACAAAGGAACAGTAAGTCCATTATCGAGTTATCCGGATCGCAGGGTTAACGAGTGGCGAGTTTTCGGGACTGTACTGTAATAACAGTTTTTAGACTGGGGAGTTTATATTAGAAATATGTATGAGGTAACTATATAATTTATAGCACCGAGTGTTATTATATACACGTTTTTTAGTGTATGCATTAAACATTTTATATAATATTATTAAAATAATAATAATATAAAATGATAAAAAAAAACTCATTTTGCATATTACAGTTTAATTATGTTATATCTAATTTCTATTCGACTATAAACTAGTTGCTTTGATAAAATAATTATTATGAGCATAAACATGTTTATTGTTCCTCGGGAATAGGGAAATCTAGCTTAAAAAGAGTATGTGACCGCCACTTTTTTATCAAAATACATCAAAAAATAAAATGAATTAAGAGTCCAAAATTGATCAGTTTTCTATGGATTAAAGCAGGAGCTTCGGAACTTGCAACCTCATTAATGAATTACAATTTTTTAAAGAAATGTTGAATTTTTTTGTATAAAATATATCAATATGAATATATTGAAGAAATTATTTTAAAAAAATGAGAAATTTGTGTCTTATACTTAACATTTAATACAGAGAGTTAAGTCATATTATTATTATTATCATCTGCCATCCATATAGTCCATACAACAAAAGGAGGTTATTATGATCCATAAACCACTCCATATCAGAATTTCATGCTTGAATTAAGGAAACATTTTCAATAATGATAATGGACCAAGAAATTTATTTATATTAGAATGCAACTTAGTTTATAAAAGCTACCGTAGTCTCCCTTTTAACTGACCTCTGCATGAAGGAATCTTGACCGGTCAATGAAATGAAAGCTTAAACCGAAATAAATACAATGCAAAAGCAAAATTGTTGCAATTAAGAAATAATCGAATAAGCTACTTGTCCCCGCCAAACAATAAGAAAGATCTGCACAATGATAAATTCTCGGCTTAACTGAATAGAACATTTAGCAAAATAATAGTGATTTTTTAGATGAACACTTAGAAGAAGATTCGTCTGAGTCACTTTCTCAACCATATGGTTGGCTAAACGACCGACCGAACACTGTTCACTTGAGGCCAATTAAGCAGACATCGGTTGTATACAGCATAAATATTCTATAAAAATCTTTTTTTGTCCTGAACTTTTCAATTTCTGATTTCCTCACTTTTTCGTATATTAAAGATAATTGCTTAAAAATAGTTAATTTGTGATTATACAAGAAATTTATGAATTTGATTGTCAGCAAAACCCTCAAAAACGTAATTTTGAACAACTGCACACAGTTATATCAAAAACAATATAATAAAAGCATCTATTTTGCAGAATTATTCCAGAAAATAATATATATGTATGTATTAACTTATTTTTAAATTTAATAGGTAAACAATTTTCACTGGTACTTAGAGGAATTTTAAATACCACTTGATAAAAATATAAAACGTCACTTGTTAATTTCGAAGTTTACTTGAAAATATTTTGTTTTGTCTTAGAAAATTTTAAGCAGATAAACTGTTTTACAGCAGTCAAAAAGAAGTCGACATACATTTGTTAAAATGCAACTTATAGAGTATAGCCTGTACTTTTATATTTAAAATCCCCTAGAGCAAATAATTCGTAATCCTATTTACAATTTTGTCAATTCTCCAATAATTCCCCAACATACATTTTAATTAAAACCTATTATTTCTAAGAGGATTAAGAACGTTAATAAAAGTAATAATATTCATAATGAGAAAGATTATAAAGGTGAGTTAAAGCTCATTAGATAGCATAAAGAGTAAAAATACGTTGCTTAAAAGCTAGTCATTTTAACGAAGCTATTTGGAAATAACCCATTAAAATGTTTGGTACGTTTCCATTGATAATTGAAATAGTGGTGAAAAGTTTATTCTTGATAACTTTGTCTATTAATATCAACCTTTGCTTTAAAATGATTATTAAATTTAATCAATGAATGAGAAAAGTACTGAGTGACCGCAATAGCTAAGTGGTCATAGTCACAAACTTGTGGCTGGCATTGTATTGAGTCTTGAAGACTCGTAGTATAGAGGGGCTATTGCGCGTTAAATAGGTCACAAGGCTCTAAGTACTCACATTGGCATGATGGGGAAGTTTAGACAGAGTGATCCTGACTCAAGAATCGTGTTTGTCACATGAACGAGGTTCAAAACTACGAGGTCTGCCGAAACCTTTGAATATTATGTTGAAAATTAAGTTTCATATGCTAAATTTTCAGCCCCAGAATTATTTTTCTACACGTAATCATTCATAATAAATCTCATTCTCGAAGTACAATCTGATACTCACAAGAACTTCATAAATTCCTATATATGTAACACTCACTGACTCACTCAATCACACACACACACACACACACACACACACACACACACACACACACACACACACACACACACAACACACACACACACACACACACACACACACACACACACACACACACACACACACACACACACACACACACACACACACACACACACACACACACACACACACACACAGAGTCTCTTTTAGAAAATTTATGTCAAGCGTCATTTAAATTAAAAATTAAATGTTAATCTTTGAAAGATTATCCATTCTGTTTGTATAATACCTCAAAACTATTAAAGCTCAAGTTTCTCAGAAGAGACAGAATAACATACCTGAAATTTTTTTAAAGTACTTATGTCTTAAGGTATTGGACTGGTTATGACATTTTTTTTCTAAAAAAGGAGATATGGGGATTTTTTTGTTATTTTTAGATTTGCTTTGTGCATTTTAAGAAAAATGTGCTAAAATTAAGAAGAGAAAAAGTAATTATTATTGCTAAAATTGGAAAAAATAGGTAAAAATTGACCAAAAATAGCATAAACGCAGTCCATTCTGTACCAAAGGTTAATAAACAAATTTTCAATTTTTTCAATCTAATGTGTTGCTATGTTATTCATTTTTGAAATGACCATCAGCATAAGAGATATTTTCTTTTCTACAAAAACTAGAGCACTTTATCTCAGTTATTATATGAAATTGCTTAAAAAAACAGTGAATATATTCACATAAGGGACTGTAAGTTTTGTAATAAAACAGTGATTGATAAATATGAAGGTTAAAACAATTCTACTATTATACAGAACTTAGAGAAAAATTTCAGCTAATTATGTTCAAACTTTTTTTAGCAATCGCTGACCCTGTTTGATTATTTAAAAAAACACACACACATTTCGAGTAAAACGCGTTTTAAAGTATGACATCTTGGTTATCTGCTTTTACTAAAACACTTGTAGTTTTTGTTCTAGAGAACGGAAAATGATAAACTTGGTATTTTTATAAAGGTAATAAGATGACCCATAAAATAAAATCATAAAAAAAATTTGTCAATTTTTGGCAAAATTCACAATTTTAGGGTAGTCGGATACCTTAATAAAATATTAATCTTCTATTTTAGTTTTATAACACCCAATAAGCTTAAATTTCTTCCTAACCGGGTAGTAAAATATTACTTTTATGTGACTTTTGCAGCAAAAATAAAAATTAAGCTGTTATTTGAGTTATCTCTCTAAATTTTTTACTAAAAAGAATAAAAGAAAGAACGTAACAGTTACCACAACAGTATTTTGTTTAGATGTTTGGCAAGTATTACATCTGATACATATGCATGGAATTGTGTGTGCGCGCTCAAGCGTTGCATTAGAAATAATATCAATATTTGGGGAATGAAGGGGTATAAAGTATCATTAAAGAAACGGTGTCGTGATGATATCAGAAAAACTTATTTAAATCATCCATGATTATGGTGTCCGTCTCAGTTTAAGTTAGATTAGTAACGATAAGATGGTTGTTGGCAGCTCATTAAGCATAGTATTTATTTAACATTACGTTTCACAGACTTCGCTCAACAAATTATTTTTTATGCTGGCAATAGAGAGTTGTATATTTATAAAAATATACTTACAGATAGTAAAAAATTCATAAATTCCCTATTAAATAAATCATTAATCTATAATTTAAAAAATATTTTAAAAATAAAAATGAGAAATTAAATACGAATTGAGTACTGAAATTCTAAAAAAAGCTTAATTTCCAGTATTTTTTGCGAGAAAAAAAAAAGAAAAAAATTTTTTAATCAAAAATAATCTTTTTTAGATTTTTTTCATTTATTCAAGTGATTGATGCAGATTAACCCTCTGTTTCTTCATTACCCAGAGAGACCGAGATCACCCAGCAAAGGTTTAATGCATTTTCGAAGGTTCTTAGGAATACTATCACTTTACCAAGTCGAAGAGGCCAATTGGCATCAGCCACCAGATAGAATTTTTTTTTGGAACAAATACGAGTGTGAGTTGGAAAATAAATTTCCCCTGTCGACTTTGGTCAGAGTCATGCATAAAAGTCAAATAGTAGAATGAGACGCTAAAGATAAGACATAACTATTTTTCCACATAAGTACCAAGTACTTTGAGACAGTTGTTATACCGCTTGATAAGATTCAATAAGTCCTCCAGGAAAAAGCATACGGAAAAAGCGTTTAGCGACTTGTTTGACTTCAGTGTTGCTTCCAACTTCCGTGCGAGATTCTTCTTCAAAGCCGGAAACAGTCACTTAGTGCGAGATCAGGACTGTATGGCGGATGACATAGGCGCTTCCAACCAAGAGTAGCAATATGATTCCGCATTGCCCTCTCCGAGTGTGATCTCGCATTATCATCCAACAACAGAATGCCAGATCTAAGAAGCCCAGGCCACTTTTTCTGAATCCATCTGCTTGGTCGCTTCCGACCTCTATCCAATGGTGTATCTGTACCTTGCGTGTTCACCAACTGTTTCGTCGTTCGCCCATAGCGGTTAAACGCTTCTACCGTATGCAAAGCCCTGTATTTTTCCTGGAGGGGATTTGAAGCTCATCAAGCGGTATGACAAATGTCTCAATGTACTTGGTACTTATGTGGAAAAATAAAGTTATGCGTAATAACTACATAAACATATAAACGCATGAAAATAAAACATGTATATATGCATAAACACACATATATATATATAACTATAATACATAATTCAGAAAAAGATAACCAAAGAAATATATTTACAACAAAAGAAATTAATAACTAGTATGCATGCATTTTAAAAAATGTTACTAAGTCACCGGAATGAAAACACAAGCAAAAAGAAAAGAACAAGTATTCCTATAATTATGGAATTTATTGTGCTTAACGAGATATTTTATGAGTTATTTTATTGGAAGTAACTAGTTTATTATGAATTGTTGAGTTGTTTGTGAAACTCATATACCAAAGCTTTCTCTTAGGCAGAATCTATAGGTTTAACTAAGTCATTATCTTATTAGAATATACAAAGAAGAATGTTGCGTAATCAGCAACTTTCACAGAATCACGAAGGCAAATAATATTGATTCTGAGTTTTAATCTACATAAATATGATACAAACCGACTATAATTAATTTTAAAAATGTGAAGTGAATCTTGAAATTGGATAAATATTTAAATAAGGCTTGAGTAAATGGGTTTTTGCCTTCAAACAGAAGTAGACTAGTAATTCTCCCAATTTGTAAGAAACTTTTCTTTTGAGACGCGATTAACCCGGGGGAACATGCGCTCCTCCGGGTTAACTCAATACTAACGTTAATGGTCGAGTAGGGAGACCGACTCACCCCAATCCTTTTTTTTATAATTATTTTTATATAATTTTTTATAACTGTACACGATAAAAATCGAAATTCCAGTGAATATTTTAACTAAGAGAAAGTATACTAACCTACATTTAAGGACTTTTTAATTTTCCTTTGATAATTTGAAAAAAAAAAAATATCAATCAAACTGAACCAAGAAGTTTCAAATGTGAGTGACTTTAATAAATGACACAAACCACAGACACTTTTCACTAATACTACAGTAGCGTTTTTTGTAGGCAAATCTGTCATATTTTGTTCAAGTTACTGTAGTTTTATTGTTCTTTGATGATCCACAAATTGTATGTTAAACTTTTTCTTGCTTGTGTCTTTTTGACAGGGCGCAGTGTACCTTATGGTACACTTATGGCTTCATATTTTTCTTGATGGAGTTCTTTAGGTAGTATTTGAAAATTTTCCTTTCAATTCAAACGTTTCATGTTTATTGCTTTTCTCAAATTTACTTTCGCTATTCTGATAAATGTGCATTATTTCAGCAGGTTCTTCCCTTGCTTGATCAGTTTCAACTTCCTTCTATAAAGATCACAGATGCTGAATTCTTCTTTTATGCTCTACTTATTTACATTTTAAAACCATAATAATTCGTACAACACAGCAATCAAAACCACTAAGTTGTTCACAGGGGCAAAATGTAGCATTCATAGAAAATAATTTGGAACAAAAGTAGTCACGTGGGGAACTCAATCAAAACAATACCTTAAAGATTTGTAAGCAAACGTTTGCCAATCCCAAAAAAGAGGGAGATATGTGACAAATACATTTTACTTCCCATGAAGACTGTCATATAGGAAAATACTGTCAAGGTTATTGAAAACATATAAATAGTTTTCCCATAAGTAACGATTTCGGGAGCCTGGGGTGACTCTGTGCCCCTCGCTCCCCTGGATTAACGCAGGATCGTAGAGTGGGAACACTAATATCCTGTATATATTGCCATTCATTTCATTATTGTGTTGCATTTCAGAACAATATGAGGGCTATTAACAACAGACGTTCTAATTTTGAGCCACGGTCGAAGACGAAATTTGAGTTGGCACCCCAATCTTTAAGCGATTTATTAGGTCAACGTAAGGATTTTAAGCCTTGACAGATTTAATGTGTATCAGCATCTCTACACGATGGGTCTTTGATGATTCTAAGATTCTACAGAATGCTGACCATAAGTTCGCGATCATAGCCATTCGGCAACTGTAACCACCTCTTATATATCCATAGGAAATAGTTAGAACTTTCAAAATAGTTAACAGCGTCATTATTTAAAAAATTAGTAAGAGTTATCATATCTAATATATATTTAAAAATAAATTTTGTTGGTGAGATGGTTTTCGTTTTACTATGCACTATCTACGAGACGGAGAAATCAATAGTAGATATTTCCGCCTAGAAAACTGTTAAAATGTTCAAGTTAAAATTTTTCTTTTTTCTAGAGTTTCTCCGGAAGAAGATGCAGTCAGGAAATCCAGTTTCAAAACCGATTCTAGATCTGTTTTTCTATACCTCTCAATCCGAGGACCCGTGGTAATGATTGAACTGAAGGATTCTATCTACATGATTAATATATAGTACACAAAGAAATATAAATATCTATAAAAGAGATGCCAGTAATATTTGAATAGCAAAAATAAATAAATAAAAATTAATTGGATGATTAAAATTAAATGAATTTTGACATAAATTAATGAAACTGTGTTTCAATTCCTTTAAGCAGGATCGTATTTTACATAGAGTTAACTGAAAGGATTGTCTCGGGGTGCAGTATTCAGGAATAAATAATCAAACAAATAATTATTATAACAAAGTTGAACAGATTTCGGTATTCAATTGTGGCGTATTATTTTGCAAATTTTTAAAAAGTAGTCAATATTTAATTCAACATTATGAAATAACTTTTATCGGGAACGAAGAAAAATTATTCTTTTGTCTTAGGGTGAAAAAATACATAAATATAAATCTGATCCTGTCTTGAAGGAAATCAAAAAATTTTTAACACAATTCTTAACAGCTACACACACACATTATTACTATTAACCAAAACCATTTAAAACTTAAGCATTAACTTTAAAAATTGAGTAGTAAAAAATGGCATTGAATAATAATTTACCTGAGCACACAATTTGAAACAAGTTGAAACTTCATATTCAAAATACAATAAACTCACGCTACGAAAAATACTCATAGTTGATGGCAGGGAATTTACAACCTCAAATGACAATTGTAGTGAACTTTTATTCTTAATGAATCATATTAAAGCAGTGAATAATGGTCTTACGCGAAGGAATTGCCTCAAGGTGTGTAAACTGTACTAATTTACAACGGTAAACAAGAGCGTGAGAGTGATTTCTAATAATATCTTCCTCAGTCTGCGTAGAATTGAATCACACTCCAACACATTTCTTTTTCAGTTCCTCATTGTTTAAAAAAAATCTGGCTTCTATAACTTGTAGTGCAGTGACACATTATAGGTTCATTTGTTCTTATAATTATTAAGTTAATTTAGTTTTTACAGATTAAACAATAGTGTTCAACTGAGTCTTTGAAATTTGAACAATAGTTCAGATAAATTATCGTTATGAATTCAGTGGTTAGTGAATAAAAATGTGATTATAATTTCACATAATACAGGCTTTATAAAAGATCTTTGGTAGGGGAAACAGACACACGGGAGAGAGATTTTTCTTCTTTATATATATATATATATATATATATATATATATATATATATATAACTTCTTATTAATAAAAATGTTCATTAAAATATTCCTCCTTAAAATATTCCTTAAAATATTCCTCCATAAAATATTCCTTAAAAATATTCCTCCTTAAAATATTCCTGTTTAAAATATTCCTTTAAGTATTCCTCATTAGAATATTCCTTAAAAATAAATTCATAAAAATACTCATTGTACATTAATGAAACACCTAATTGTGATTTACTTTATTTCAGAATTATGATAGAAAATCGTTGTGTTTTAGATAATGCTTGTGAATATTGCTACGCAGTGTGTGCTATTTTTGTCGCAACTAAAAGGATTTTCATTAAAAAGCATTTGACACTTCGAAATTTTTTTTGTAGGTGGATTTATTTCATTCTATATACTTTTCCCAGATATTATTAAAATTGTATGGTTCGTCACCATTAGCCTTCGTGTTGCTACAGAGTGGGACGGAAATCAAAATCAGAACAAATTAAATACAGGATATTATATAGAATAGAATACTTGGAAGGGTATTTGTTGATATTCGCTAGGTTCTTAACTGAAATTAAATTTCCTAGTAGTGTTTTGAAGTATTTTAATTAATTATTAGGAAACTAGATTGTATGACGAAATGATCGGTTAGTCTAATATTATACAAAATGTACACATTAAGGTACAGTAACTGGGTTGAATAACCGAATACAATGTTTTTATTAAGCAGTATTAACACTACATCTACGGCCTTATAGAGCAGGATTCTTTACAATACACTACAGTCCAGTGGCAATTACGAGAACGTTGTGACCAGGTGCTGTATAAATAATTTTAGTCACGCGTAAGCTGTCGTTGAAAATAAGGCCAGTTGCTGACTGAGGCCGGAAGTGTGTTTCAGAAACAATTAAAATTTTTATATATATATATATATATTCATATTACAGATGTTTTAAGCTACAAGTCAGCCTGAAAGGAAGCAGCAATTTAGAGCCCTATTATTATTACATGTAATCCTAGAAAGGTTTCTCTCTCTCTCTCTTTTGAAGTGAGATTTCCTTTTCTCTCTTTCAACAAAACATAGAAATGATAAAGCGATATATGTGAAGATGATTGCGAACCAAAAATTGATTGAAAGAATCCCTAGTTTAACAGATTCAGAATAAAGGAAAAAAACAGAAGTATATGCCAACAATACTAAATGAATTGTAAAGAAATCCTTTACAGAAAAATACATGTTACGAAGCCATACAAGAATCATACATCTACCCTTAAATCTTTTTAACTGCAGCAAAATGTCTGTAATTTGTATTACTCTTTCCAGTAAAAAACCTTGGATTTAAAAATCGGAAAAAAGAGAAAATGTTATTTTAACTTATTTTCTAATAAATAAAATATTAAGATAGGGACATTAAATAAAATGATGATTCGACAGTGCAAAGGGTATTAAAAAGGCGGTGACGGTATGAACATTTCAATTTTCATACGTATCTTTTGTTATAAACTTTAAGTAGAATGCATTCTGTTTTTTCATAATATAATACAAAATAATTTTAACGCAAAAGACCCGAAATCCAAATATTTACATTCAGAATATTAGTTTGGGTATGAAAGGTTTAAATTTGTTAACGTATAGCTTACAACTTCAGATCAAAACAATTAAAATTTTCTTTTTTAGATATGTGCTTCTTTGGTTTTTATTTATATTGTTTATGTATTATTTTCGTATGTTTTAATTATATATATATATTGATAATTTAGATACTTCCAAAGAATCAATGTATTTTTCAATACTTGCAATACAATATTCTTTGCATTAATCAGATATACCGAATTTACTCCAATCTAAGCCACACTTTTTTTTCCAATATTGATGCTACTGAAAATTGGGTGAGGCTTAGAATCGAAGGGAAAAAACTAGTTGGATGGGCAATTAGAGCAATTACAGGTTCATGTATGTATTTAAAAATTTATAATAAGGGTAAAATATAACTAATTATTCACTTCTTATTAGCTCACATTTTAAAAATGTATTTCAGTTTTGTAAAAATGGATATCAATAAGCTATTTTACACTATACATATTTTTAATTTCTTACAAAAACTTGTTAAGATTTTGGAGTGTGGCTTAGAATCGATGGAGGCTTAGATTCGAGTAAATACGGTAAGTAAAAATAATCGCTGCATTAATTTTTTTTTCTAACCAAGTAAAGACGCATTTCTTGAAAATAGTTTTACCACTAACAATTTTTTTTTGGAATTTGTGCCAATCATGGTAGCTATGCGGTTTAATTAAAGGTTAAGTACTAGGCGCTATGAAAGGATATTTGATAAGAATAAACCTCAAGCAACAATGGAAAAAAATTTACATAAAAAAGTGTTGTCTTTTAAAAATTACTTTACATAGGAGCAACTAAAAATTTTATTTCTATTTCCATATTTTGAAATGAGTTCGATGAAATCCTTTTAAAATTTTCAATTTAAGTATTACGAATCATTTAAATGAACTCCCAAGATTCTGAGAATATAACATTTAGAAATTCCATGAATGAAATTTTCTCGTAACTCAAGAATTTCCTTTTTTATTTCAACTTATTTTATATTATTTTATTTACACTTAAGGAGCGAATGAATTTTTGCTTTCACAGTGCATCGTAGCTTTTTTTCCCCATCAACCCAAATTTCTGGCTCCAGAACTGCAATTACTATTTTTTTTTTATAAATCAGCAAAAGTTTAAGCATAAAGGTTTTTTTAGCTTATTAAACATAAAGCACTTGGTGGGCTTTTTAAACATAGTTGTGTAGTAATTTTCTTTATCTGATCTTATAAACACGGAAGTTTAAAATCTGTTCTTTCTAGAAATGTTTCGTGTTAAAAGAGCCGAAAACTGGAACTTCAAGATAAATTATTTGCAACTCATAAATAAATGTAAAGAAAGAAAAGTATATACATCTATTTGAAGAAGGGTGTGTGTACATATTTTCACAAAACAAACATTATATAAAGTTGAGGTCAAAATTATTGCGTCACAGCTGGCCGACTCAAGTTTTCATTGTTTCTCTTTAAGAGTAATTTTTTCATGCAATATTATCAAGAACGAAAAGCAGTGCACAGAGAGTATTATGGGTCAAGTTACATTTTCGAATACATTAACGAATCGCTTTTCAAACTTTTTTAATACTGCAACCCAATATTCCATCATAACTTTCTCATCGCGCTTCCTCTCCTCCATACAATAGAAATGTATTGAATGCAATAATAATGATTTTTGACGTAAAGCTGCAGTACGACTTTAATTATAAACCGTACAAATTATCAAGATAAGTATTAAATTTTTTGTACAATTTTATATATGACACACACACACAGGTAATTATTAAACTTATTCTTAACTTAGTATTGTTAAATTAATTATCAAAGACATTGTGCAGTACTGATGTATCATATTAGTGTAGATGCGTATTTTATTTTTTATTATGTCAGAGTGTATTTTGTTTACGTTCAGTAAATTAATAATATTTTAAATATTCTTTTATTTTCGACTTTCCAACATGCTCGCGCCCCTCTCGTAGAGTTATCACACCCCTAGGGGGGCGCGACCCACAGTTTGAGAAACGCTGATCTAATTACCTTAATTATGGATATGAATATAAAAATTAAATAGCAATTGTTCAAACCTTTACCACCTTGAAATTACATTTAAAGTATTTCTTCCTTTAGTATTTTTCAATTGCTTAAAATGCATACTTAATTTTCTAATAGTATTGATAAATTAATTATCAAACACCTTTTGAGGTACTGATACAATTATAAGTGCATTATATCAATTTAAATGTTTATTTTATTTTTTATTATGTCAAAATGTATTTGGTTTTGCTTCCTTTCAATAAAATAATCACATCTTTCAATAATCGTCTGAACTTCGACAGATTTTGCGTGCATCGACCCCCATAAGTGGCGGGTCTTCAGCGGTACTAGGCTCGAACTCATGACACGCCATTCACGAGCCTGTTACCTTGACCTCTAGGCTACTACGGTCACAAAACAAATACGGAAGTACAATATGACTGGTTATTTCCACATTTAGAAAAATATAGTTTTGCTCTACGATAAGACGTTAGTAAATTCGAATAACGTAATAAAATACGTTAGTAAATATTCGAATTCCTCAAATTTATTCAAACTAAAAATATTTTAAAACAATAAAATAAAGAGTAACGATATTTCGTGAAAAAACTTCCTTTCTCTCTAAAAAATGCACTCAAAATTATTTTTTTAAGCTAAACGTTCCCAAAAGAGGTCAATCGTAAATGGTCAAGCAACTTCCCCGAAATCAATGAATCTTCAAAACATAGGGAGAGGATCAAATCGGGATCAGTAGAAACAAGGGCAAAGTCAAAAGTAAAAACGAAACAATAAAATGGGATTGGTTTTCTCAATGCCATGAGTGGGGTCAAAAAATTGGGTTATGCCTAGAGGAGTATGTGTGACACACACCCACATTGCATTAATGAATTCTTTATACATAAAAAAAGTAGGTGTCTTGTGGGAGGTGCCGTAGTTATAAAACATATTTTAGATCCTAAAATAAAATAAATATTGCTTATATACATTTATTTCTATAGATTTCATAATGTGATTATATTTTAAGTATTTGAAAGTCTGTGAAGAATTTTATATATAAATATATATTTTTAAAAAGGAACTCTCAGTGGGGCTAAAACACATTTTTGTGTAAATTTTTATATATAGATTTTTTTAAGGAGATACTTTTTTTTAAACTGATACAAAGAATTACTGACCCTATATTCTATGCATTTTTTTTGTTGCTATTAACAATTAAAAAATTGTTATGCATAATAAGATAATAAAAATCTTGACACATTTGAATTTTTTAATTTATATATATATATATATATATATATAGATTACCTCTCCCTCTCACACACGCAGGTGAGTCTAACTTTTTAAAATTTAAAATAACTATTAATTTTTCATAGCATTAATATTGTATTGAAAAATATTATCGTTATTAAAATAAAAATAAAATATTTTGGGTCTTAAACACATTGAGGATTAAAAAAAATCAATTATATGAGTGATTCACACACACACACACACAAATTTGTGTTAAGATTATAATCTTCAATCTTAAGAAATATTTTTATTTAGATAATGATTATCCTTTTGTGGAAAGATTTGACATTTAGGTGGATTGAACTCGGTACCTTCTGATCTGTAAACACGTAACATATCACTAGACAAAAATGATCACCCTTGTCTGAAGGCTGTTACTGGCTTGTGTAGTTATCCGCTACAACATGATTTCTTGAAGTTGGTAGCAAAGTGGTCATGGTCACGAACTCGCGACAAGTTTTATTTCTATTGATTCGTGGATTTGAGGGCAGGTGACACTAAGGACCCGTTACTTAGAGGTGCTAAAGCACGATGAATTTTTCGAGATTTGAAGTCAAAACATTAGCGTGATGTGTAAGTTTGATGAGTGGGTGCCATCATCGTTATTTGAGCGAGATTCAAAATTACATGGTCCGTTGTCAGTAGCCCGCTTGTAGCTTCAAAGTGAGACGTTAATAACAAATCAAATCGATATGATCGCTTAAGCCATTCAATGTGAACTACGAGGTACCTCGAAGTAAGCGTGTATAGCAAAACTGCCAGCTACGAGATATCTCGGAGTGTGTGCTGCAATTTTAGATTGATTACGAATCTCTATTTGAGTTAGGAATTATTAGAAAGAATGAATGAAAATTTATATAGTGTAAAAAACATATTAATTATAAATGTTTATTATAAAAGTTATATCTTATATTATTAGATTATAACCCCCTATATATATACATATATATATATATGAACGTATTCCACACAAAAACCTTTCAATTGTTGTTTCTGTGTATGATGAGCTTAAAAGCAAGGATCAACCCAAATGGCTGGGACATTCTGGACAAAAGTACCTAGTCTCCTTACGCTTCTTTTTTTGCTTTATCATTTGACATGCTTTTTTTGCTTCAAATCATTTGACATGGATTTGAAGGAAGAATTTTTTTTTCTGTGGGAGGAAGATATTCTAAGTAATGAAAATCAGTTGTAATTGTATTATAGTTGCTGCCTTTTTCTGCATGCTGTCTTCGCCATCAAATAAATGCACACACACACACACATTATCACTGATTCCCTAAGTTAACGCATCCTCATTTTTTTCTTCCCTCGATTTCTTTGGTAAAAGAACATGTATGCATTCTGCAGGAAGATTTTGAAGTAGGTTAGAAAGATTTTCTTTTACCAATGGATGGTTTTCTTGAGATCTGTAAATTATTACTTATCAGTCCATTTTTATTACTTTATATCTCAAATACCATCGCTTTACAGGTTTTTCCCAGTAAAGATCCTTACATATCTGTATAAAAATGTGACATAACATTACACATTTTACTGTCAGCGAGATGAAATTAGGTGACGAGCTTGTAAAGTCAAACAAAACTAAAAGAAAATTTTTGTATGGGAAGATTTTTATTGAAAAAAAAAATCACTACGAGATAACTCGTAAGTGGCCCTCAGCACAGGAATCTTATTCAGTGACGCCAGGCTACGAGTTATCTCGTAGTGTTTTTTAAAATAAATATTACTGTAAATGCTATCAAAATATTATATCAATAACTTAATATTATTATTTTTTGTAAATTTTCATGTGTTTTCCTTAAAATAAAACCTTTGCACCCAGGGCAAGACACTTTAAATTTTACCTGGCAGTCACCTGGATGGCACTTAGCCTGGGTTAAAATATTTCACACACATTTCTGTACACATTTCAATATACATTTCTGTAAATGAAAAGAAAGCTAACGTGTAAGCAAATTTCTAGTTTTATTTGAGATATTAACGTATAAAGTTACTTTTCTTCAGAATACTCTCAGAATATACAATGTTTCGAAATGATGAATCATTCAGAACAAAGTTCATACGATAGATTAGAAAAAAAGTTAGAATAATTTTACTTACAGAAGATATATGTTAATGTTTCTCAAACTTTCTCCTCCGTAAATTATTTTGTTTTTTAGATAGCCAAGTGATTATAAAGGCAGGTGCAATTTTTCTACATACTGAATAAATATGTGTTTAGAATTCTAATTGTGACTAGGTCTTCAAACTGAAATGTTTAATTTATCACATACAGTGTCATAAAAAAAGTGTTTTTTAGAAATGGAAAATCAAGGAAATATATTATAAATAAAAGCAAAGAAATCATTAAAATATTTGTGATGCAGGTTTTTTTTATATCTGAAATTTTCCTATTGTCTTTATCTTATTAAAAAGAAATTTATTTCAATATATTTACAAAAAAACCAAATAAAAAATGTTTCAAAGAAGAACCAGTTTTCTCTCTCGTAGCAATAAATATAACCAGATCCGGCAGTTCAGAAAAATAATTCATCTTATTATGTATACATGTTGTGTGATCAAATTTTGAAATAATAAATAATTGCATCTTAAAAAATGTCTAGCATTTTGAGAGAATTTCAAGGGTATTTTGATACTTTCATTTTATATTCAATTTTTCTTTCACAACTAATCTTCAAATTTATATTAAGCAATGAACTTCTCATATGTACTGCTCAACACGCGTACTTCTTGTTCGAAATTAATACAATTATAAAATAAAATTACAAAAAAAATTATTAAAAAAAATTTAATCAACATTATTATTAAAACTATAAAATATTGACGTCTGCATTCAAATATTTTTAGCTCTAATTATTAAATATTTTTATTCAAGCATAAACTTTATAGAAAGTAGGTTACATATAAAGTTAAGTTTAGCATGTACTATATGTACCAGCATAAAGCGCTCAAGTTACGTATTCACCTAAATCATACGCTCAGTTCTGAATCCGCCAAAGATAGTCATACAAAATGATGGGACAATCTCTTTAAGTTCAAATGAATATCGAAAACCTTCCATGACAAGGTCGGGGAAATTAGGAAAAGAAGATACTAATTCAAAAATCCCTTCCATTATTTGATTGAAGTTCTAGGCAGGTTCGTCAGAGAGGTCTAAGCCTAAAAAACCCTGTAGATTATTGTCTCCATCCATATTTTCACAAACTTAAACACATTTATAATACATAATTTCGAAATTTCTGTATAGCATCCATATTGTCTCATATTACATTGATTAACAGATACAGTCAAGGATATATAGTCCAAATACACGCTGTCAAAAATAGATGGATATGGCAAAAAATTTCGATTTATGCTATAAAGAAACTATAGATACTTATTTTTAATTTTGTGTGTGTTACCATTAAGTCATATACAATAAATAAATAAATATATATATATATATATATATATATATATATATATATATATAGAGAGAGAGAGAGAGAGATATGTGACAAAAATATATTTATATGTAGTAAGCATATTGCACACTGAAATTTTTGAACTTTTTTTACAAAAAAAATAAGCTTCGATTTGGTTGTTATTAAAAAACAAAACATAAATATTGTTTTCTCATTCCTTGCTTTGAAATTAATAAAAGAAGTTTTTAAATGAATTGTGCTCTCTCTCTTTCTTGCCAAAGTTTCTCAAAACAAATTTTTTTATACGCTCGTGTCGAAAGCTCAATGTTTGATTCGTTTTAAGAGAACTTGAATTAATTAGCAAAGTAAATTGAAGGAAAAAAAAGCTGTGCACTCACCCTACTCAGTTATACTTTAAAAATCAATAAACGCTAAAATAATAAAATAGAATGTGAAGGGTAAGACTTCAACTTATGATTAATTTTAAATTATTTTAAATAAAAATATTCACAATTTTTGGAGATTAAAACAAATGTATACAACACCAATATCAATACTTATTTTCCATTCTATCACAAAAAGAGGAATATTTCAGCACTTTTTAAATTTCATAATTTTTCTCAAATTTATCCTAATTTTATAGAATCCTATTTTTATCCTAATTTTTACCATAAGCAGATTATAAAATAAACAAGCTTTTTACCAATAGTATATTGTACGTAGGAAAGATAAAAATGAAGTGTATGTTCGTTTTTATGTATCACAAAATGCTAAAAATTATGAATTCATTGTTGAATGTATAAACGCACGTACGTTTTTTTTACTCAATAACTATAGTACGAAATATATATACTCAAAAAAATTTATATATATTATGATACAATATTTTCTCTTTACGAGAGATTTTGGAGAACACACTAAATACTAGACTTAAACTGGGGTTTTTCAGAGTTCACGAACTAGGTAAGTAAAATTTATGATGTGTAGTTTCTCAAAACCCCGTAAGCAATGAATGTGACATACTTCAAGTTTAAAAGAAAAATGGTTGAAACACCTGCAACTATAAAAGCAGATTTAATGGAGGAGGAAATATTGTACGAAGTTTACATGCAAACGTAACAGAAACTGATTCATCACATCCGCACAATCAGTTCTATAAATTGAATCGGGGAAAGTCTGTTTTTTCTTGTTGTTATTCAAGTAAAAGCATGATTTCCAAGACAACTGATTATTTTCTGTCTGCTTGTAAACAAGTGTTAGGTATCAATTCTGTTGTTCTTAAAACAGCGTAAATAGAGATGCTAGCATGTGACTTTGTATCAGCTGAAATAACAAAACTAAATGCTTTCGGTGAATGCTAATGGTCTTAGGTCGTGTTTATGGGAGATGGCTTTGGATTTATGACATAAATAAGTAATTTATTTTTGATGTTTTTACATTTACTTATATTCTTTTTTTACTTATATATATTTCTGTTAAAAACTTAAAAATAAAAGCGAAGGAAGTTCTTACTTATAAAACTATTTTACATTTTTCAGAAAACAGTTCTAATTTTAAAAACAAATTTTATTTTACTATATAAACATATTTTTATGGAATACTATATATTTTTGTAATATAAATATATTAAAAATATTATAGTTAATACGATATATATAGTTAAATATATATAAAGATACACATTTTAATTCATGATTAATTTTTGAAGTTTTTTTGGCGACAATTTAGAAAGTGATAAGAAAATTTTTTCGAATTAATAGAAGGAGGAGGCATAAGTTATATGCAAGAAAGAAAATTACAATATATACAAAAATAGAGTCGGGTAAAATAGATTGAAAAAGTAATACCATTAACACTTCAGTGTGTCTTCGAAATATATGCAATCAGTGAAAATTTGAAAACAAGTTACACACAATTTATGTATTTCAGCAAAATTATATTCAGAAAAATCGGAAAATGCTACATAATATTGATTTCTGAATTTTTTTTCTATTGATGTAGAAAGAAAATGTAAGATTATCTGCGTTTTAAATTAAAAAAATGGTAATATAAAGTTAATTTTTGAAAAAAGTAATTTACATGTGAAATTTCTCACGCATACGAGCGTCTAAAAGTTATCTACCAATAAAAGGTTAAATAAATATTACTTTGAGAAAATGACGAAATCTTAAGAATTATTTATAGTTCTATTAAAAAAGGGCGTTTTATTTTACAATAAGGAACAAGTATGATTAAAATCCATTTTTTATTTTTAGTTTTCCATGAAGGTGAAATAACAAACCTTAAGGAATAGTACTTTGTGGCGATTTTTGAATGACATGTCAGTTAACATCTTTTTTTTTTAAATAGCATTTCATGATAAGTCCCTTTCGATAAAATGATTATTTTGTCCTCCTTGTTTTGCATACAATATTTCTAAGAATTATTCTATGAAATAACTGTTTTTCTGAAATATTTTAATCACATTTGAATTTGTTCTTAAATATTTAGATTTCTAAGCCAAAAAATTTCAAAATGTAGTACATGAAAACATATTTTTATCATTGAAGATAAAAATCAGTAAGTTATTAAGCAACTACACAGGTTTCACACTAGTCTTATGTCTTAAATTTGACATGGCATTCTTTTAAAATTGATATATTGTTTCGAAAATGAGGCTGCTAAGCATACAATTGAAAGCTTAATTGAAAAAAATAAAAGGTTTTTGTTTTTTCCTACATACGTCAAAGGTCTCAATTTGTATCCGAAACACAATCAGTTGTTATTTGATCTTCACATTAATTATTTGAAATCAACCAGAATCAACCTTCAGCTTCTCTTTCAATTTAATCATCCAGGCATAAGCCATATCAATTTTTGAAACGTTTTATTTTAGGTCTTTTCTTTGTGTGTGTGTGGCGTGAAGGAAAAAAAGTGTGGTATTTTTTCACTCTCCGTCTCTCTTAAGATGTATTTCTAGAACATAACAAGAGATATTATTGAATGTTATGAATCGCTATATTTCAAAGCTTACAAGATGATTGTGAAAAAGATAGTGAATTTGTTGAATCATTCTCACTATAGCCTCAGAAATTGTTATATATATATAGTTATAATGAAGATTTCAGAATCTGGATTCCTCTCTAAGTAAAGTATATCAATGGTAAAAAATATAAAATGACTATAAGTGGAAGAAAATTAAACGTGCATTCACCAAGGAAAAAATTAATTTTAGATTTATTGCTTTTAGTTCATATCACTGACCAGATTTCAGTGGAATAGCTCAATTTTTCTTATTTATACATTAATGATATGTTAGCTATTTTTTTCAATCAAATCGGTATTTAAAAGTTTTTTAGGAGAAATCAATTTTTAAAATCTATTGTATACTGTTCGTAGAAGTTCTGGAAAGTTTACTGTTTCGTAGATCTTCTATTGAAATAATTTGATCACTCCTGTAGTAAAATTAATATCACTAAGTAACGGGCTTATCCGCGTTTTCCCTAACAATCCTCTTGGGGAATAATTTTCTTGAAATATTATTTAATAGAAAACTTCCTCCCGAAAAAGACGAGTCTATGTAAATTATGTCATGTATTTAAGTATTAGCCTTCGAGTTCGAGTAAGAGAGAGAGAGAGAGAGGTTAGAAGTTAAAAGATAGCATGAAGATTAACGTCAGATAAAGTAAAGTTAGACGAGAGCACTTCGTAAATTATTTGATTAATATTAAGATAGACGATTTTGTTAATTAGTTGTTGAATTGGATTCGATCGGTTTGGATTGAATTACTTTAGAAATTATCTTCAAACATAAGAAAGTGTATTGACTGGACGTGCTAAGTGTAAGTGATCCGATTTATTATTAAATCTCTAATAATTTCGTCTACTTCACGCGATTGCTCCCTTATTTATCAATTGGTGCATTTCTTAATTTAGGTTGTTGAATTTGTGTCGTTGTTGAGAATTGTAAATAAATTGCGTTGTTTTCACTATGGCTAGTTTTCCTTCTGACACTCGTACACTAATGGATGGAATAGCTCATCCATTACAACTTGCAAAATTCCAATTAGAAACTATTTTAATCCGCGTTATTTTAACGCAAAAAATGTAAAAGAAACAAACATTTTTCTAGAGATGTAAGTACTATTCATATTGCGGCAATTATTGTTACGATAATTAAAAACATGAAACAAATTGGTTATTTTGGAATTCACTGTGATGAATATAGCTTTATGCCAATTTTTATTTTTTATTGCTTATTTCAAGGAAGTTTAACTGGTAATTAAGTTAACCGAATTAACGTTATACATTTTGAAGAAATCATCTCATTTTCCTTGAGGCCGTTTGAATAAAAAAAAAAACTAGTTTCACATTTATACCTGTTACTATTTTTATCGAAACTACCATTTTCTTTCATTAGTAAAATAAAAAAAGAAATTCAGGAAAGAAATCCTTTCTAAAAATTCATTTGAATGAATTGCCAAATAAACGCGTTTACCAATTTCACTGATTCCTTCGAAACAACAGACATTCGACTCAATTTCCTGGTTCTGCTTCTTAAGAACCAATATCAATTCTTAAATCAAAGAATCGGCATATTTCCTCTGCAGAAAAATGTTCACGGAGCTATTTGTTGGCCTTGAACAGCTGGACGAACATAAGGAAATTGAAATGCACGCAACCGCAAACCATCAGAAGGATGCTGTGACGTACTCTTACAACACGAAAGAAAGCTTCCCAAATTACATCGTACGGCAGTACACATATACATTGACTTTGATCGAAGCTTTGACAAGACAGCTAGAATCAAGGGCTATAACCATCTTTCTTGTTTCATTCCCTGTCATTTTAAATGTGAAACCCTGCTGGGTGGTGGAATCGCTCTTAATAACCAGCTCATTTAGAATTCGATCTTGATTTGGGTCATGAGCGTCGTTTTTTCTTTTCACCCCATGTAGCCCCTTATTCAAATGATGTGGTTCTTACCTTGTTTATATTAGGTTAAAGCATTGTTAACCCAGAATGAGCACACCAGGTGGTTACGGGCATGCTGTTATTTAAATTAATTTTAGCCATTGAGTCGTGATTAGTTTCTTAGCGGGATGTGGGATGTCTCTGGAACGGGCAAAGAAGAAAGATGAAAAGTTGTTTATGAGTTATACTTCCTCTTTTTGATTTTTGTATTTTTAGGATAGTTTAGTAGTTAAGTATTAATGGTCAAGTGGGAGTTATATTATAACTAAAATAAATAGGTCCCTTGTCACTCAACCTTGATTTTGAAAAAAGGACATGCTGCAAAAAAGAAAACCTTTACAAATTTCTGAGTTTTATTTATATATTTGTTTTAATTAGAAGGCAATTAATGACTGAAGATCAATAGTTGATCAGAAAATATTTCAAAACTACTATCACTGCAGATGACTTTTGAATCATATACTTTACCCTTTACTACCGACGGTACTTATAAGTACCACTCACTTTAAAATTACTTAGAATAACCATTTTTACGAATACTCTGTCGATACTTAGCAGGAATATTCTTTTAAGTCCACTTTTCCAAGTTATATGGCAGCACGGGTTCTATGATGAGTATTTTAGCGGGGAAGGAGAATAGTTTTATAACAGAAATTTCGTTTTCAGCTGACATTTGGATCGAATTGCGAAAATTGTCATTTTTGTTCCGAAAAAGTAGTTAATGCTAAACGGTACAGGTGTGTCTTATTTTTTATGTTAATGAAGACCTTAGAAAACGATTTGACTATTTATTTTAAGTGAACAGTGTATATAATTAATTTTACAGTTGAATATCTTTAATTAATTAATTAGCTCTAACTTATTAAATTTCCCGAAGTTGAGTATTTTGCTTATGTACACCCCTTAATTTTCAATGTAGAGATTAAAAAAAACATCGCATGAAAAAACTGCAGTAAATCATAATACGGTAGATAAAGGGTTAAAAATTATTTAAAAGATGGATGAACTTAAAATAAAAAACTTTGGTATACTAATTTTCAAAACATTTAATCGAAAGCATAACTGAAGGATTAAAAAGCATTTTTTTTCTGAATGACACGATACATATATTTTAAAATTGATATTACCTCATAGTTAACGTGCACTGTGCAATTTTAATAGTTAGAAAAATTTCCTTAGTGATTTAACAAAGATAATAAGTTTTCTCCTTGAAATAATGGAATTTCTTAGAATTTACAAGAATAGAAGTTAGTAACACATCAGTAGGTACTCATAAGGGAAAAGCGTAGCAAAGATTTAAGATATACTTTCTTTTCCCTCCTTCATCTTTACTAATAACCATGCTTTATGAGAATTACTTGTAATCCTTTAAGTTTTAAGATTTGTAATGGCAGAGCGTGTGAAAAATGCGGGATCGACCTTGATTTTCTTTCCTGGAGGAGGAACTATTAGCTCTTGAGAACTCTTAGCAAGGAAAGTTGTATAAGAAAATAAATATTTATTCCAAATTTTCTTAATGCGTCGCATTTTTGACGAAACTCTCAAAAAGAAAATGAAGTACGTAATTTTGACAGATTGAGATAGTTTGTTATTTCTTACATTTAGAGCCACTTTTCTTGAATTATATAAAACAATCAACCAAAATACTCAATCCATGAAGCCTTCTTTCAATAAAATAATTCTTATATTTTTAAAAATAGTTTTCATTTTTATAAGTATTGCATACTACGTGATGAAAATAATGGGTTGTGTGTGGAGGGAAAGTTCTGTCGTATTTTAAAGAAAATATTTGAATTAATTTATAAAAATACGTGTACGTGTTTAATATTAATCAATTATATATGTTCTGTTATTTGTTACAACCTGTTGCCCTCTTTCAGGTAACCTGTGAATTCCTGTTTTGTAGAAGTTCTCGTCCTTGGAGTTAAAATAGTCAGCAACTGCCTTAGAAATACTTTCAAAAGCCTTGAATTTTTTTCCCGTTAGAAAATTTTGCAGAGATCTGAACAGGTAATAATCAGATGGTGCAATGTCAGGTGAATACGGTGGATGACTAAGGACTTCCCGTCCTAACGCATTCAGTTTTTGTTGTGTCACCATTGCAGTCACATTGTCACAAATTCTTTTCCATTAATTCATGTGGAACCCAAACACTTTGCTTTAACACAAACCCAAGAGATTTAATGTGATCTCCAACATTTGTATGATGAATGCCAAACTTTTCTGCAATTTCTCGACTTGTTAAATGTGGATTATTTTCCAACATGGATCACAAAACATCATTATCGATATTGGATGGTCGTCCAGATCGATAACTTTCTTCGAGGCTCAGATCCCCAGAACGAAATTTGCTAAGCCATGTTTAACAAGTACGAACATGCACAATATCTTTTCCAAATACCGCACATAAATTTTTACATGCAACCGATGCGTTGCTTCCTTTTTGGAATTCATACAAAATGCAGTGTCGTAAATGAACTTTATCTACTGACATGTTTTTCACTTTAAATATCACAAATAAATGATGAACGGTAAAAAAAAAAAAGACTCCTTAAAAATTATACAGCAGCTAAAAAAACTAAAAAAATCCGAATGACTCACTAGCCAGATGTTTTTTTTATTTACAAGAAAAATCACCTACCTATTTAAAATATGACAGAACTTTTTCCCTCCAACCCATTAAATTGATAAATTTTCTTCAATTTTAAATAGCCCATTAATAAATAAATAGGTTAACTATTAAGTTGCATAGTTAAAAAATAGAGATTGATTAACCCAAAATGTCTGAAAACACAATCTACAGCAGTTCTAATTAATATAGGAAATCTAATTTTAACAGTTAACAAATTTTAGTCAACAGTTTTTACTGACAAATTTTATTTTTGAGCCTAAAGAAGTAATTATTACTAATTCTTAGTTTCTCGAGACCTTTACTATGGTGAAAAATAGTATAAATTTAAAATTCTTCCCCTTCCCCCTATTGAATGCAAAAATCTATAATAAGTTATTGAATCTAAATCCTACATTTGAATAATAACTATTGTTTTAAAAGAAGTTTCTTCTCGCCCAAGAATCTTCCAAATAAAATTTTTAAAGAACATTTTCTAGGTTTTGACCATATGCATCGATCACGCTAAGCTGGCCAAACTGAGCACAAACGAGATAATTCGAGTGGAGTCGTATTTTATACTGTTTTAACTTTCACATTCGAATATAAGCGATCACTGTCTGCACTCGTGAGACTGACTACGATTCATCGGCGTAATTTTGTAAATATAAATAAAATTTATTGCAAATCCAGATAATTATTAAAAATTATTCTTTCAGTTGCTGGATATCAGCATTTAAAACGCATGTTTCGTATAAAAAAATTGAGGTAAGAAAAATGTTTTAGATTTCAGAAGCAAAGTAGTAGAAAGATTTATACAAATTATCATAGCGATACAAATATTAAAAAAATCGGTTAGAGCAAAATCTTCTGGAATTCTACGACTAAATGAACGTCATTTTCCCAGTTTTGTTCCACCATCACAAAAAATAAATAAATAAATAAAAAATAAACTCCAATAACACATTGCGCTGCGTGTTGAGTTAAAAGGATAGCAAAAGCAAAAGAAAAAGAGTAGAGAGTCGTTACATTTGTAATAATTGTAATGTTGGGCTATGTGCTGCACCTTCCTTTCAAATATATCACACAAACGAAAAATTTGAATAATATTTTAGAATAAGTACTACTATTATTATTTCTGTTGAAAACGTATAAATAAATATTTTTACTGATAAAAATATGGTTTTTTTTTCAAGACAACTATTCGAAAAGAAAGATATTAAAAGTCGATGTATTTTCAAGAATGCAATATTCGGTTCTTATCTGCAGAACGTGGATCGAAATCCAAAATTAAAATTAAAATTTTGATAGATTTTGAACTTTTTTGTTATTTTTGGTCAAAACGAGATTCTAAAATGTGTTTTCTTAAACAAAGAAAAAAAATTGATATTTTTTGCCGGCTTTTTTCAAAATAAGTTAAGGGGTTACAAAAACCCAACCAAAACTAAATGCAAGGAAATGTGTTCAAAATAAACTGGCCAAGCCATCATCTTCCCAGAAATTAGGTTTGCTGATAAACAAAATCAGGTTCATTATATGTTTATTATGCCTCTCGTATTGATATCCTAAACTTCACTCTGGGGTCAACAAGATCAAAGAATTTGAATTAGCATTGTTCACACGTATTTTGGTTCAAAAAATTGACTCTCAGGGTCATTTACTTTTGATAGATTAACTATCAAACTAACTTTATAAAACATCAGTCTTACATAAAGAGAATAATTCTACAAACCATAGTCCAGATATTATTTTTCCATGAGTCAAGATTCTTATCGATGATAACAACAACAATAATAAAATATTTTAGGTTCGTTACAAGCTTTTTTCATACCCTTTGCTGATACCTTGAACTTCGGTCTTCCATTAACGAATTCAGAGAGTCTGGCTTCAGTGGCTATGATAAAAACAATCCGTTTCACACAGACTACATGGCCAATGGTCAAGCAAGTCAAACAATGACTGAAGGAAAAAACATTCTATTCTAAGTGGACTGAAATCGCTCACGCGGCTCATGTTTCAGACTAGCTATTAAAAAAACTTTGTAGTGTAAAAGAAATAACCGGAAAGAAAGAAAACAGGGAGAGAGGGGGTGCATTTTTTTGGGCCGTTGTACCTTAATCTTTTCCATAACTGACCTTAATCGTCCGGTAACGACTGTATCAATGAACATGTTTGTTTCGGACGACTTCGGAAGAGTGAAAACTACAACACACTTTTTTTATCGTTTCGTGCCAACTTTCTCTTCTCTTTACAATTACAGTTTTAGATTCCCAGTCTTTTTTAATGTTTCTTTTGTTTAGAAGTTGTGCCTTAGATTCAATGACTGCACACAGGATAATAGTCATTTTCTTGATGCTTTCTCGGCTTGCAGTTTACCAGCTCAGAACCGATTTTGAACTATTTCTTAGAACCTTTCTTTCAAAGGTAGTGGGAAAGATAAAGAGAGGATTTTTAAAAAAGAAAAACTCTTGAATTTCAGTATTTATTATTCTTTTTAACTGTCCCATGCAGTTGTAAGGAAGTAACGGAACTACTATTTGTTATATCTTTAAGCTATCTTAGCATTTGAAATAAATCAATTCAGCATTAAATTGAGATATATAATAATACAGTCAGGAAGTATTAATTTTGCCTCGAAGGGTGAAAATATAAACAATTTTCAAATAGATGTAATTCTTTGACATTAAAATTAATTAATTAGGATATTTTACATATTAGTGATAAAGGAATGAGGTTTCAAAAAAGTACAAAATGTTTACTATGTAATCATAATTTTTAAAATTATCAGCTTATGAAAATAAGAAACATTTCTATAATAAATATTAAGTAATGTTTATGTAACGCATGCTATTTTCTAAAATAGTAGCCTTGGATGTATGAAACTTTATAGAATTATAAAATGTATCATTACTCTTGGAACCCTACCTAGTTTTAGTATTATATATATATCTCTCTCTCTCTTTTGTATTTCAAAATATTAAAAAAATATTGAAATTTCAAATTTTTTTTTAATGTAATTTTTTTATTTTTTAAAAAAATATAATTTATTATTCTTTTTAAACAAAAATTGCTACATTGTATAATAAGGATACATTTAACTTTATAAATCAACGTATTGCTAGTATATAATTAGAGCTACTATTTCAAAAAATATCATGCACAAAGTAACACTTAATATTTCTTACAGAAATGTTTCTTATTTTCATATGCTTATAATTATTAAAATTATAATTATGTTTTAAACATTTTACACTTTTGAAGCCTCTTTCCTTTTTTAATAATGTCTAAAATATTCGAATTATTTAATTTTAAATTCAAAGAATTATATCGATTTGAAAATTGTTTATATTTTCAGCCCTCGAGACAAAACACCCCTGAGACCCCTTCACTCAAAAGTGTACTTTACCTTAAAAAATAAAAGTTCAACGACTTTGTTCGGTAAAAAATGAATAAAAAACAATCAAAATATAAAATAACGTAAATAGTTTAACGTTAAAAAGAGTTAGAAAAAGGACACTTTATATGGAATAATATTTTTTAACATCCAAATATTTCAAAAATGAAATTAGGAATGAATAAAGAATGGTTTTGTTAATGCATTGTAATGCTAAATAGTAATTCAAATAGCAGATGTTAATGTCGGGCTATTATATATTCATGCGTAACCACCCAAAATTAAGAAATAGGGAATAAAAGTTTTGCTCTTGCCTTAAAATTTTATTTCTAAGGAAATAATTACTAAAGCCGTCAAATGTGTAACAGTGAATGTTACATTAAAAAAGATTGTATAGTATTTAACAACATAATAAAGAACTGCATGTTTTTAAAAAAAATAATAGTAAAAACATGTTAATTGTTGTAATAAATATTTATAAACACATTTCTGTTAAATTTCATAAAAAACGATTTGAAAAGTAAGAAAATAATACAATAAAAAAAAGCATATACTCAACAAAAAAAGAATCATGAATGAATTTCTACATTACCTGTAATTTTTTTTTTATAAAAAACTTATATCCCCCCCCCTTCCTAAAAAAAAGTGTTGACTAAAGAACATTATTCAGTAGTTGTGATTTTTTCGAATTCTATTTTAGAAATATTGTATTCTTTTTACTTATTGGTTGTGCCTTTTTTGTATGTAACATTCAAAACCTTTACAAACAAAACTGTGAAAGATTTTGAATTATCAGATATGAGCAGAAAATAATATTGCTAAAACAGTTTTTTTTTATATAGAATAGTTGTCGAAAATATACTGATTAATTAATAAACATTAATAAATATTTTACTAAAATAAAACAAACGTAATGATCATTATGTTTGTAAGTAAAAAAATATTCTATATAAGTAACAATAGCAAAAAAAAAAAAAAAAAGGTTAGAAAAAATTTAAATACTTAAATACAAATTTATCTGAATATCTTTCAACCAAAAAAAAAAAAAAACTCGTTCTCCAGATATATTTTTAAATTAAATTTTAAGTGTATTTCATGTGTTAATTAATAAATCAAACTATTTATCTAGAAGCTTGAATCTGACCTTAACAAATTTAAATATGAATTATACACATAGAATAATGATAAACTACTTTATATATATATTAGTAAGCTCAAGTTCTCTACGTAAACGAAACTTACTATAAAATGAAAAGCTTATGTCTGATCCCATTGTGAAAGAATAATCATGAAAAATACTGTGATGTCAATAAATTCTGTGAATTTTAAAAAATATATAATTACTCCTATAAACAAAGAAATGGGTTAAAAAACCTGGTTCTAAGTAACCCAAAAACGATGTAATTCGTGTCATTGTACCAATGCGGGTATGAAGATACGGGAATATTTCATTGACCTACCTTGCAGAAAGATCTTAAAAAACTATTGATTGATACGGATTAAATTGCAAAGTGAATGTTTAATGTGTGAATTTGAAGATGGAAATGGAAGTTCACATTACATATCGTAAAAGAGGATGGGTTTTCACGTGATTATATTCTAATTTTGAACATTTTTAGTAACGATCTCGCCAAAGACACGAATTTGCAAAATCAAGGTATTGAGAAAATTGCAATCGAAGTAGAATTTCGTGATTTCGTTTTGGGAGAAATTTAGTTTTTAACGATAGGCGAAACTAAAAATAGCATTTAACTACCTGTCGATTGATAATTAAGATTCAGGCTTTTGACGTGAGGCATAATATAGATTCCGACATGAAAAAATGGCCCAGATCGCAGATAAACAGATTTGTGTGACTATCTAGATATACATATATATTAACGAAAAAGCTGCCAAGAAGAAATTATCCGAAGGGGAATGAATTACGTATGCTCATACCTTATAATGGAATACACAAAGTATTATTTTTTGGTGACCAATAACTAACTGGAGCTCCAACGCATTACAAAGCACTGTCTGGACGGTGAATGGAACAAAGGAAATTCTAACGCTAAGGCATATCTTCCATGCAAATACGATTTCGTCGAACCACATGGATTGCATCAATGTCTTGCAGACGGATTCGTGAACAGTATGAGCAGTTGTGAGCAATTGAAAGAGGATGTGTAATTAGACTAAGGGAAACAGGGTGGCTAATCCTTATAGGACATCAATGACAGTAATTGCCATCGATAGGCAGCTCAACGAACAGAGGCTAAGGTCAGAGGCCATTGCGCGGACTGCCCTTCCCTGCTACACACTATCTGTTGCATGTGTATTTGATTTCGAATTTTGATTGGAGTAGGTTTAGTGACCAGCGATGACGTGTCTGGAGACATCCAGGAGGGCCACTCACTTGATTATCGTCCGCCGTACTACCCGAAAACCAGGAGATAAGGTATGGAGTGCCGTTTCATTTGGCAGTTGCCCACCTTTGGTTGTCATGCCTGACACCCTGACAACACGAAGGTATGTTGACGAGATTCTTCACTTCTTCTTTTCCCTTCTTTTAATATCCTAAACTTATATTTCAATTACTTGTCTAAAAATAAAAAAAAACGTTTTACACCCACGATACATTTCTATAACTGCTTTTAAAATTCCAGAGTCACAAATTTCTAAAGATTAAGAAAGAGTCGAGATATTTTTCATAATTTGTAATAAAATTATAGTAAGTAATTACTGAAAGATTTGTAGTTTAAGCTGGTAGGCTGATTTTATTTCCCAATATGAGCCAGACGTTCTCTTGTTTCAGAGAGAAAAATGTGTATATATGATCTTTCTGTAAATACAAGAAAGGAGGAGATGGCGACGAATGAAATGAAAGGGATAATTTTTGAAAGCAGAGAAAGATCTCTGAGGAATCTCAGGGGCACATATTCGCTCTCAGCAAAGACAGAATACATCTTGGAAGAAACAAAATTAGCTTTAAATACTTAAGGGCCATACTTTACGCACTTATTTAAAGATGGCTTATCATTAAGCATCCATAGCAAGTTAAAATTTCTCTTAGCTTTAAATTAAGATAAATAATTTAATTTATTATAAAAAATGAAGATACAAGTAATTTAAACAATTTAAACCGAGAATGCAGCATAAAGCAGAACTTTAGGCAAGAAAAACATTACTTTAAGGTTTCCGACTACTTGCGACAAACTTATTTTTAAAAAAAAATAATGGAGGTATGAGGAGTTTTTGTGGTTTTTAGATTTGTTTAGTACATTTTAAGAAAAATATGTTAAAATTAAGAAGATGAAAAGACATTACTATTACTAAAATGGGAAAAAACGGGTAAAAATTTACAAAAAAATAGCATAAACGGGGCCCATTCTGAATCAAAACTTTATAAACAAATTTTCAAATTTTCTATTCTGATGTGTTGCTATGTTACTCATTTTTAAAATGACCTTCAGGATAAGAGATACTTTAATTTTTACAAAAACTAAAGCACTTTATCTTAGTTATTATATGAAATTGCTTAAAAAACAGTGATTATATTCACATAAGGGACTGTAAATTTAGTAATAAAACAGTGATTGATAAATCTGACGGTTAAACACTTCTACTATTATACAGAAAATACACAAAAATTACGGTGAATTATTTCCAAAACTTTTTCAACTACCACTGGCTCTATTTGAACCTTTTCAAAAAAACACATTCACTTGCTTAAAGTAACGGCATCTGCTTTTACTAAAACACTTGGTGTTTTTGTTCTAGTGAACGGAAAATAATAAACTTGGTATTTTTATAAAGCTAATAAGATGTTCTATAAAACAAAATCATAAAAAAAAATTGTCAATTTTTGCAAAATTCACAATTTTAGGGTAGTCGGATACCTTAACAACATCCTATATTATTTTACAAATGAAATTCATATTTATTTGTAAAGAAAGGAATTTTTTAAAAGAAGACAATGTTGCAATAGTTTCAAGACATTAAAAATGTGTAAAAAAATTCATTTTTTTTTAAAATCAATAACTAGTCTAGTTAAGAAATTATCTTTCCTTGTTGGAGCAACGTGACTCAAGTCACGTTGATGAACAAGGACAAGAAATTTCTCGGTTAAACTAGTTAACAGCTAAAATAAAAAAATTTGCCCTACGTAGTTACGTGATTTCTGACTTTTTTGTTTACTTATTTAATAGTCTATCTTTCTGACAGCTCTTTCTCAAGCGACCGATTGTCACTATGATGTGTTGTGATGTCACACTTAGTTGATATTCAGGTTTTTTCTTGACAAGAATGTCATTGAAAAAAAAAACGATAGAAAATATGCAAGTTTTTTTGTAAATTATATACCGGAAATGATAGAAAAAGGGAAATCTGTCCGATATTTAAAGAAGTATGTCAATCAAAGCTCAAGATGGTCTGTAAGAACCAGACTACACCTGAGGGAAGTAGGTTTGAATAATTCAAACGGGGATTGAAATTTTGTATTTTGTTTTGTAATATATTTTATATCCTAAAAATGAACTGATTTGAATAAAAATCAATAATAACACAAAATATGTTACTTTTTATCAAATAGTGTAATCAGAAGATGATAAAAAATATATTGCAGCATTTTTTAAGTGAAAAAATATGCTCCGAATATAACTCCTGTTTCTTAACATTATGCGAAACCTCAGTTTTAATTTATTTATATCTAACAACGCTATCTCTTAAAGAAGCTCTTATCAAATTTACAACGTATTGCTGAGATTAAGAGAAACAGTTTCAAGTTAAAGGCATAAATAAGATGTTTTAGACGAACATATATATATAAAGTGTCTTACTCAATTAAAATAATCATTTTACTATTTCTATACATGTAAATTTTGTTTCTGCTGTATTATTGGTGCTGTAATATTTTAAATCCCGGAATAAAAAATACCACTATTTTTGCGATTCTGATTATTTAGAGTTATCTCTTATCTTTAACGTCATAAGACCATTAATAAAATAATGATGATAATTAGAGGGATTTTGGTACTAATATCAGAATTCATAAGCTCTTGAAACAAAATAAAATTTACATTTATATGATTCTAAAGTGGTAAGCAACAATATATTTCATCAAGCAGGTGATATTTCAACTTTGGCCGGTTGCTGGGTTTTTACCAGGTAATTTCAACATGAGAAACACTAAAACAAATCTGTCGAATGATAATACTTGAATGGCTAATTAAGTCGACATATGGAATAAAATAGACCAAAAAATAATTACTTAAGCCTTTGTCATGATTTAGATACGAGAAAAGTAACTATTTTACAAAATTATAATTCATTTGACTTTTAAGTATATTCATAAAATTTCTAGATATATTCCTTTGGATCCCAAGAACTTACTAATTCCTAAATTGCAAATATTAGTTACATTAACTGTTTTTTTATTATTTTTTATTTAACTTATAAATGTTTAATATGAAAATTTTTAAATGGAGATTGTAAAACTCGATTTACATTAATGAAGTGATTAACAACGTTCGAAACCAAGGTTTTGAAAAAGCGCATAAATGAATTTTTTTTTTATATTTAGTGTCATTTGAATTAGAATATACATATAAGACTATTTAAAGAATATTAATATAAGAAAAAGCTATTTAAAGGCAACTTTTTGGCAAAAACTGAAGAATGAAGGACAACTTCAAAACATTCTCCTTTTATCAAAAATTCGTCGGCAATAATAATAATTTGCCCATATATAGTTAACTAGCTATAGTTAGAGCTTAAACTAGGATTTTTTTAAAAACTCACGTTATTTTCAGCGTTACTATCAATTAAAATAATACTTTTTTTTTGTTAAAATATCTCTATTCTCTAATACAGTGGCGCACACAGGGTTGGAGGGGGGGGGGTCTCGATTCCTCATAGCCTTTGATTTTTTTTCGATTGATTATAACCCTATGTACATAGTAGGTAAAATTAAATGAAGTATTTGTTATTAATAGTTAACTTTGTTAATTAATGCTAATTATTTATTCAAAAATAAAATTTTTATACACTGTTTCTTGTTCCCGAAATTTTCAAAATCAATAGAATATGTTGGGTAGCATATTGGAGTATGTTGCGAGAGTGGTGGACTTTTGACCCTGGCCCCCCTCCCCGGAAAATTCCTGTGTGCGCCACTGCTCTGATATTTTAAAATATGAGAAATTCCACTTTTAAATTGAGTAAAATCCTATTTCGTTCCGTACTGATGTAGAAATATTATTTTTTCAGAAGTATTTTTGAAAATACGTCATTCTTCTATCAGTTCTGACAAAAAATTGCATTTAAATAATTTTTTCACATAATAGTATTTTTAAAATAGTTTTATTTGTAGTACAATATTTCTCAACTGACACCAAATATCAAAATAATCATTTAATTTATACACTTTTTCAAAATCCAGGTTTCGAACTTAATCAGTCACCTTAAAGTAATTTAGGTTGTTAGCTTTATTTAAATTAAGATTTATTTAAGACATGAAGAATATATGATTGCAAAATATAACGAGAAATTAAGTATAAAAATATTTAGAAACAAAGAGTGTTCGTGTTATTATTTCATACACAAAAATTTTGTTACACGTTTACTTTTACATGCTTTTATTTGTGAAAAATCCTGTATCAAAAAAATTGCTTAGCTATCAAGTTCAAATTTAATCTTAAGCCGATAAGATTCGTCGGAACTAAAAATTGGGAGGAGAAACTGTAGAATTAAATAATTTTAAATTTTTCTTTCCCCAAAATATGATAAAGTAATAACATAATTACCATTACGGAACTATAACAATAACACCATGATGAACCAGATATTCGTCCCAGATCAAAAAACCTTTCCGTAGATTAAAAAACTAAAAACAGTGACTCATATAAATTGGTTTTTTAAAATTTTTGTCTACGATTTATATATCAATGAACACAATATATCTATATATATTAATGACCTTTGATTGAAGCGTAGCGAAAGTCATCATGAAAGCCATTCTTATTTTTTCTTTGTTCACCGTAGATTGGATGCCCAATGTTAATTATTTCAAATTAGTCTCCCAGAGAGAACTTTCTCAAAATATATATTACTTTCTCTGGAAATAACATAGAAATACATTTGGTGACTTATTCTCAAACAGGTATTAGTAGCATTGTGAGATAATATTTTAATAATGGGAGAAATCCAGGTAAATTCTCTGGCGGTACGAATGAACTTATTAAGTACCAAAGAGATTAGTTGGCTTTGATGAAATGATGGCGTTGAGAAATTTTTTTTCTCCAGACCCGTGAGATATTTTTATAAGCAATGAAAAAGAGTTTTGATTTCAAAGAATTTCGGTCAATAACATTGAATGAGTCACTGGAATTGCATTTTAATTTTTTATAGGAAAAAAAATTTTTAATCATGGAAAAAGTAGTTTAGACTGAAAAAGTATAAAAAAGCTCTCTCTGTGGGAAAACGAAAAACAATATTAGAATATTATTAGTGAGTCATACAGGGATTTTATTTATTTTTTGTTTGAATACTAGTATATTTTTAATATTTCAATATATCTACATCATGGGTTAACGGCTGAGATATGCATCTTCCGATGATTGGAATACTTTTAGTAAAAATATTTTAAGGGAAGGTAACAACTTTATTTTTAAAGAGTATTAGATTTTACATAACTAAATCCAATACAACAGTTAGTGAAAAATAACAAATTTTTCACATTAATATGGTATTAAATAGTTCAATAAAAACGTGCTTTGCAAGTTTACTTCAGATAATATAAAGTTTTTAAATTTTTATATTATACATTTGCTGTCCTTACAATTGAGTATAACATGAACTGTTCAGATCAAAAGAAAGTGATTTGATAATCTACATCAAATTGCTATTGATACTTTTTTTAAAAAAAAAAATAGAAAAACATCATTATTACAAATTTTTTAAGCAACAAAAATGGCTGCCAAAATATTTCAAGAATGCATGTTCTAATGCTCACAAATGTTTTAAATTGTAAAATATTTTAAATTGTATAGAAAACAGCTTTTAAAAACACTTAACACTTTATAAAACTATATTACAATTTGTTCTTTCTTGTTAACATAAATTTTTAACAACTATATTACGCTCTATATTGAACAAAAATTCCCATCATACTATTTTTTTTAAATGAAAAGGTTATGTCATTTCAACACCAAGAATAAAACCTGATTGATAATTGACATATCTACCAGACTAAAGTAGTGTAGCATAATAAAAGAGCCTTTAATATTGTATAGGTTTTATTGGTTTTTAAGGCAAATAATATTAACAATAACTATTTAATTAATGAACAATTCTTTTCATTGTATTATATAACTTTTCCTGACACACATTGCTAAATATATTTACTAAACTAACAAACACTTTTAATGTAGCCGATTACCTTAAAATTGTGAATTTTGCCAAAAATTCACAATTTTTTTTATGATTTTATTTTATAGGCCATCTTATTAGCTTTATAAAAATACTAAGTTTATTATTTTCCGTTTACTAGAACAAAAACTACAAGTGTTTTAGTTAAAGCAGATATTACTTTAAACAAGATACAATACTTTAAAACGCGTTTTACTCAAAATGTGTGTGTGTGTGTGTTTTTTTTTTTTTGAAAATGCTCCGACGGGGACAGCGTTTGCTAAAAAAGTTTTGAAAATAAGTGCGTGAAATTTTTTGTGTATGTTCTGTATAATAGTAAAAGTGTTTTACCCTTCAGATTTATCAATCACTGTTTATATTACAAAATTTCAAGTCCCTTAATTAATATAATCACTGTTTTTTAAGCAATTTCATATAACAACTAAAATAAAGAGCTCTAGTTTTGGTAAAAATTAAAATATCTCTTATCCTGAAGATCATTTTAAAAAATTAATAACATAACAACGCTTCAGAATTGAAAAATTGAAAATTTGTTTATAAACTTTTAGTACAGAATGGGCCCCATTTATGTTACTTTTTGTACATTTTTACCCATTTTTTCCTATTGTAGTAATAATAATTTCTTTTTAACTTCTTAATTTTAACATATTTTTCTTAAAATGTACTAAGCAAATATAAACATCACAAAAAAATCCCCATGTCTCCATTTTTTTTTTAAAAAAAAGTTGTCGCAAGTAGTCGGATACCTTAATGAATCTGATAAAGTATCAGTAAAAAATGTTAAAGTAATCAGGAAATAAAAAAAATCTCATTAGTAATAATTATTGAAATTAGGTGCAAATAAAATTAGAATAGTCATATAAGAACAAATGAAATAGCGGTGTTTCTCGGAAAAAATTATCTTAATACTCTCTAAATTGTCTTAAGATTTCATAATTTTTCCAAGAGAATATTAAGCCAATCAAACGAAAGAAAACATAGCTACCTAACACATAATTGCATAAGTAAACTGTTATTTCTTTTTTAATGAAAATTTGAATCAATTAAGCGCTTTTTCAATGTGTGTGTGTGTTGTAATTTTTATTAATTTAGAATATTCTAATTGTTTCTTACTGATTTCCCAATCAATCTTGAAAAAACAAATTATTTTATTTCATCACTTATTTTAAGATTTTGAAATCGTGAAAAGAATTGACACGAAGATTTGTGTTTTAATTGAATTAATTATACAAATGAATCATCGTCTTCAAAATATTATTCTTTTAGATCTTCCCGTCTCAAAATGAAATTTTTACAAACTGAAATTTTTAGTGAATTTATGAATCGTGGTTAATTTTTTAAAAAAGTGATAAATAATACAAAGTGACAAGACAATTATGTTTGCAACTAAATGAATTCGTAGAAGTAGTGATAAAAAAAAAACAAAAAATTGCTCTTAGGAACGAATAAGACAAAAATGAATTCTTTCGAATGGTAAAAAGCATATTCAAACGAACTTAAGTTTGATAATTCTCTTCTACGGTTATTTGATATCCGTAAACATGTCATTATTTTAAAACTGTTTCATTTAATTAACTGTTACTCCAAAAAGAGACAAGTTCGTTATTTGGAAGCGGATCTCCGTGAAATCTTTTTTTTTTACTGTAAAAAAACATATAATTTGTTTTTGAGCTGTGTAAAACACATTTAAACATTTCTAGATTTGTTAACTGACAACTTATTGCCCGAAGCACAGCCTATCTACCTTGTAGAGCATTTGTTCCAGCAGGATCATGCTTCAATTCGTGTCTTTGTAGATTTAAAATTGTAGCTTCGTTCCGATTTTAAGATGATGCTCGTTCGATTAACACAATACACACGTTAGACTCTTTAAATTTATTAGATTCTTTTTTTAAAAAAAACGTGCACGTAAAAATAAACGTAACTACTAACCATCTTTTTTTCAGTTATCAAACTACCAAAATTTTTTCTAAACTTGGAACTAAGTAATAATTAGAACAAAAAGTAAAATTGTATTAATAACTTTATTAAATTATTCCGAAAACATTAACAATGAAGATTTATTTTTCTGTTGGTAAACATTTTAGCGACGCAGACCAATTTATTTTAAACTTTCTCAAATTCCCCAATATTTTTTTTTAATTACGACTAATTCTACGCATATATATATATATATATATATATATATATATATATATATATATATATATATAATTTAGTTTTATTTTACAAAATTCTTAGTTTTTTCATTGTATCTTTTAACAGGCTAACAATAGCAAAATTGTTTTAAAAATCGAGGTTTTTAATGTTCACTTTCATGTAAAAATATTTTAAGTTTTATTTTTCGAAATTTATTATCAAATTTAATTTCAGACATACGCATAACTGTAAAAAGAATTCATTTTAATATTTTATTTTTCAAGTTTCGTAGAAATAGGAAAATGTAAACATTCATAAATAATTAATTATATTTTTGCAAAATACTTTTAGTTACATTTTTTCATTTTACTGAAAATATATAGGCGCTTAAGAGGCGACAGATTTTAGTTTTTGTTTATTTTATTAATATTTATAATGTTTCTTTATCTAATTTAGATAGATTTTAAAATTGAAAGGTTAAACTTACCTTGAATGCTCGTTATCCAAATGCTGCTTGAGTGAAGTTCACTTTTTCTTACGCCCTGGTATAAAAGGAATTTATTTTTTTCCTTTGATGATTATTGCAACACTCGTGATTTTGCTTAGTTTTCCTTCAAAGAGTTAATCAAAACAATGGGAGAGTACATTGGAATAGCTTCCTTCTACATTCAAATCCAGAATATATAAATCTAAGATGATCATTATATTTCCATAACAATAGCAGGGAATTCAGTTTTACTACGCTCTACATTAATTTTCTATGCAGCTTGTGCTATAAATATATGTAACTTCGTCCTTAATATCCATCTGAAAAAATTGCTTTTCAAATTTTCTGGAGTTATAGTTCAAAAACTTCTGTACAATGTAATTTTTTTAATCTACTTTACTACTAAAAACGCTCAATATTTTCTCATAGTAATTGATAAATAAAATGTTCAAAGAGTTTGAATTACACACATAAATACTTTCACCAAATAGTATGTCAAAGTTTTACGGTGATAAAATATGCGATTCAAATAAATGTTTTCAAAAACAAGAAATTTAAATATTAAACCTTCTTCAAAAAACCTTCATCATTTTTACTTCAAAAAAAAAAAATATCCCCGTTGAAGAAAATTCAACTCAAAATACCTTTTTGAAGAGTTTAAACTGAAGAAATAGCCGGCCGAAAGTCATAACAGTAAATAAATAGCACGTTGCGTTTGTCAAAAAAGGACGAATACAAACATAACACTCTGTACTCTCCTTATCGTCCGCTTGGACTTCTACTACCACTTCGTAGTCAGATGTGAGAGAAACATCTGCGTGAGACGTCACAACCTTTTTCACCAATAAGAATAGCTCTAAACTTTTACAGGTGAATGAGCTACATTTTCTGAGCGATACATTTGGATTTATAGGGAGTTATAGCCTTTTGGGGTTTTTCATTTGAATATAAAATGGACATAGGTTTTTATTTTCAAACAAGCAGAACGCGGAAGAAAGTTAAGTTTATAGATTTTAAAATTCCGCAATCAAACTAAATTTTAACAAAGTTATTAGGCAAAATAAGTTAAATAGGATTTGGCTATTTAATGTTTTTTGGTAGTTTATCAAAATGATTATATTATAATATGGATGATTCTTACAAGATTTCAAACGGAAATTTTAAAATTTTGCAAAATAAATTAAAATTTATTATAAGGTGAAAAAAGAAAAACAGATGTCTTTCCGAAAAAATACGATTTTTAGCTTCAAAGCAAAAAATATTGTTAAGAACATATTAATATTCAAAAGTTAAATGTTTTAATAGTTGATAAATTTGCATTAATTTTTTATTGTTTGAAGATATTTCGTATCTTTATTTAAAACTTATGATATCGATTTTGAGCAAATTGCTATTTTTCAACAACAAATGAAATTCATGTGAAAAGAAAAATATGGAATACTTTAAAAAAAAATTCGTTAAAAATACACATACACATTCCGAACATGTTGTGTTTAAATTTCAAATATTAATGCAAAAGCGTTTCTATAATTTTCGGACTATCAAATCGGACAAATTAAATTTAGCCAACAAAATTATTTTTAACTGAGCATAAAATTTAAATCAGCATAAACCCTAAAGTTCTTAAGACTGATTCCTGTCAGATACAAACTTAAAAAAGATAAATGGGAAATTCTAATTTAGACAATTTGAAAGATTTAAATATCCTTTTCTCACTAAAACATTAACAAATAATTATTTGGAGGAGTTATTTTAGCTTTGTAAAGAAAAATTTTCTATTATCATATTCCACAGAAATAATCAAATTCCAACTCAAAATTATTTTGCATCGAAATTTAACCTATGCAGAGTGTTTGTCGATTGAAATCTTACTTTTAGCACAAATTTACTGGTCCACGTTATACGCCGGGGAAAAATGATAGCTTGAAAAAAAAGAGGAATAAAAAAAAATGAGCATAAAAAATTAGACTTTCATTCATTTAAAAGAAAAACCGTACCTTTTTTAAATTAATTTTAAGGAATGTAATTCTAGAAGTATACTGTTTTTTTCAAAAGCCTGGTATGTGATACCTCAAATAAATTACTTAAAACATTTCAGGTTCCTTCGTAAAAAAGGGGGTAAGTGTTAAATGGCGATTCTATCTAAAAACTATATAAAAAATGCAGTTTGAAAGTATAGGCGTGTGTGTTATACGCCGGAGAGAGAGAGAGAGAGAGAGTATACGGTAATTTAAATAAAGACGCCTCTTTAAAACAATTAACAATGACGTTTAAATCCAGCTAAAATATAAAATAATAATTATGAAATGTTTTTCTTTAAATAAAAGTTTTTATTTACATGAGCATCTCTGCTGAAAATATTCTATTAAAATATGAAAAAAAGCAACTTTAAAGTTAAATTTCTTTGAAAAAAAATTCGCTCTGACTATAGAAACTTGATCAAACTGTTTACAGGATTGCTTTAACATTCGAACAATTGAAAAATAGCAGTTAAATTCTAAGGACAATTATCCCATTTGCGGCATCATCAAACGAAAAATATCCTTCACATACACGTTATGACATTTTGGAAAGAGTACATTAAAAAAAAGCTACAATTTTAACTAGTTGTTAGGGGTTCTGGAACAGGGAAATAATTTCGACGAGCAAAACTGAGAATAACCTTGACCTTACCGCAGGCATTTAGTTCCAGCTGTTTGAAGCGTGAGTAGTTTTCTCAAGAATATCCCATCTTCATTTACGAAAGCATATTTACTAAACTGAAGAAGAACAAGAAAGTTCTAGACATTCTATAAATATGAATGATTAAGTTTTTTAAAAAATTTTTTTTACTTTATTTGAAAAAATCTGCAGTATACAAAGGTTGTTTTTGAAAATTAAGCATTTAACTGATTTCAGAATGCACATAGTTTATTTGATTTATTTATGTTCATTAATTATTTTTTAATCAGAAAGGTATGAAAACAACCAGCATATCAAGTCGTCGATAGCTGAATTGTGACAGATTCCTTCTTACAAGGAGCTGAAAAGAGAAGAAAGGTAGTAGGCAATTTTCAACAATAATGACAAGCATTTAGAGAGAGAGAGAGAAATTTATCTTTTATATACCAACGTAAATGTGGACAATCGAATAACGGATAACAAAAAGCTGAATGATAAAACTACAGCAGTCAGATTACGAAACGAAAATAAGAATAAAAAAGATATTTAGTACTATAACTGTTACAGTTTTGTTTACATTGATATTAAGCATGTTTTAAAGAAAAATATCGTTAAACAAAATTTCATAAATGTAATAAAAAGAGTGTAAAATATTCTAGTATTAAATAAAAATTATAAATTAAATTCAATGTTTCATAAAAAGATTTAAAAGCTGTTGTAGCATGCAGAAAAATCATTTTTCAATGAAAATCGATTTTGAGAGTATTTTATATGAATTTTTAGCAGTTAAACACTTTATTTATGTAGGCTAATAATTATTTTTAGTTTAATTTAAAATAAAATTCTATTTATTTGGAATTCCTCATTAACATCACTTTTAAATACGTAAATATTTCCTGCTTCATGGTATTATTTCAAAATGTATATTCTAAGTGCATCCAAAATTACAATTAATATGTGTGACGAAATGTTTCTTAAGTAGAATGCAATAAACTGAAATGAAGTACAACTTAATTTAGAATACTTTGCCCCCATATATTTTATTTCTATTCATTTATATAACTATGAATTATGCTATGTACTACAATGAGGCAAATATAAACCATATTTTATTATTTTATTTAATTAATCACACATGTTACAAAGCTTCATTATACACTTACTCTCTAATTGAAAATATTATTAAGATATACATCAAGGATTGAACAACAAATTAAGTACTTACAAACAAATTTGTAACTTTTTCAAAGAAATTTTTTAATATAAATTACTTGTAATGCAATTTTTAAAATAACAAATATTAAAAATTTAGACGTATTTCTTTTTCCTTCTTTCTCAATCGAAGGTTTTTCATCTTCTAAAAGAGAAGTATATTATTTTTACTTCTTCATAACGTATATATAAGATGTTTTGTTTCTCTGTGCACCTTCTAAATAATGCAAGGAGAGCTATTGCAGATACTATCAATAGTAATAAAATATGAAGGGTGTGGCAGGGAACAGAGTAATCAGGTATTTCAGTATTTATTAAGTTGGGCGCCTAAAATCGACTACACATTAATCTTTTCAGACATCATTTCAAAGATTCAGATATCAAGAATGGTAGATTGAATGACTGAATGATTTAGCTTTCGGATTGACGAATATCAATTTGTCGTTACTGAAAAGTTAATTGATATACTGTCATAAAAAGTTCAGCTGAGAAGTAAAACTTTAATTTTGAATTATTTTTTAAAATGATTCTATGCAAGTTTGATTGAGAATAATAAGAACGAATACTGTATCGAAGTTCTCTTTGTGTTTTTATTCTTCTTGGGTTGATGGGCACAAACATAAACTCATATACTCGTAATATATGTTTAATTGTAATTTTGCATTTACATATGCAGTGAGAATCGTCGCTTAACACAAAACTGAGGGAACTGAAATATTTTTTCGTGTAAAAAAAATTTCGCGTTAAAAATTATTGCTAAAAAACCCCCATGTATTCAAGAAAATTGAGTTTATTATAGAATACATTTTATTAACATGGATATGTGTATACACATGCATTTTATAAAAATCATTTAAACAAAAACATTTACAAGAACTTAATGAAGTATAATACAAAATGTTCAAGTTTTTTGGGGGGGGAAATTGAGCTTGGGAAAAATAATGGGAATTTTTCTTTGCATTGTTTTTTTCAGCATCAAATTTTTCGAGATCGTCCATATTGTGCGTGTTATTCATTTCACTATTGAAATGTGAGTCTACATAACTGCGCATACTTATCCTGATGTACCTCATTTCAAATGACATGGGAACATGAGCTGCATTATTCATTTCATTTTTGTTGTCGGAATCAGCATCAATGTTATTTTTTGAGCTTTGAAAAACTCCAAAATATCTTTGTCTGCGATAATTGTGGCTGTAAACATATTATCATCGTCTACTGCGACGAATTCTTCTGATGATACTATAAGTCCAATAATACATAAACTGTGTATTCCCAAAATGGAAATCTTTTCATGTTAAGCGATTTTTGTTCATGTTAAGAGAAAAAAATGCATGAAAATACATAGTAGTTTGTCGGGACTGTAGTATTATTTTGTGTTAACCAATATTTCGTCTTAAGATTTTCGCACTAAATGTATTTTAATGTATGTATTGCAAATAAGTATTGTTGTAATAATAAATTAATATTGAACAGGGCGTGTTTGCTTACATGTTTATCTTTATCTTTTTTATCCGAATATGACAGTTGTTTTGTCGAAATTCGTCATTAATTAAGATATGTATACTCTATAAACATTTTCTTAAATTAAAATTTTTTAAAATTCTTACCATATTTTATATTTATCTCTTAAGATTCTTGCGAAATAATTAACTTATGTAATTAAAATAAGCATAATTTTTATTTAACTAATAATTCTTGCAAATATGTAATTTGTGGGGGAATATACACCAATTAATATATAATCCTGTATTGAAAAATGGGTTCACACATAAATGAAGGACAATGTTTATTAAGCACACCCGCATATAAGGAGACCTCTAAATAATAATTTTCATGTGAGAAAAAAACTTGTATAGAATTTTGTACCATGTATGGATTTGAAGTCTCTTGTGCTCTTTATATATATATATAAGCTTCACTTTACCATCCCTAAGGCGATTAACTTTTATTATGCTGGCAATTGTCCTACAGATATTTAAAGATTTAGCTCTCCAAAGCAGAGTGATTTACAAATGCAACGAGTTCTGATTTACATGGCTTAGATAAGTTTTCGGATTGATGCAAATAACGTCATATCTCTCCCGTAGAAATGACATCCAAACACAAAACTATTATCTAAGCCTATTTTTGTCTACACAAATGGAATAATATATATATATATATATATATTAACATTCACCCGGAACATTTCAATTTAAAAAAAGTTTTTGTCTTTGAAGCTTTAAAAACTATGCAGTCGGGAATATCGTTATCTGCAACAAAAAATAAGACTATAAAAATAAATTATCTTCTGCAATACTTATGTTTTATCATGAGCATTTAGCAAGTTATAAAAACTGACAAAAAAGTCTGTTATAAAACAAGGATTCTTAGAAACTTAAACTTATGGCACTAATTAACTCATGTTTGGTTGAGAAGAAATGAATCGTTATAAATCGAAAAAGGATGAATCACAGCCATTTTTTTTATCACGACAACTCGTGAGAACATAGCCGAAAGGTGAAGTCTTCCGTTTCATTCAACTCGTTGAAATTATCAACAATAACTACCTTGACCATGTAATTAAATGTGCTAGTGGCACCCAATAACCGTAGTGGAAGGGCAAGGGTATTATTGCAGGTGGAAGCAAATTACCGCACTACATCATCTTATGATTTTATGCAAATCACCAGCCCTTGGCAAGGTGATTTCTTAGATGGATCTTGAATTTCAAGGATAAATTACTCATACAGTGGGTACTGTAACGTTATGTAGGATAATTATTGAGAGAATATTATATTCCTAGTTTATAATATTTAAAAGGTAGTAAATGTAGTGAATTATTTATTCCTCTGCTGGGTTTATGGAATTAATAAAGGGTCGTTATTTTGATAATTTTACGCAATAGCCAAATACCCCCTTTTTTCAGAAACCGATTTAAATTATAGTGATCAGAAAGTATAATTTTCTGTTACGAATTTTTTTGCAAACTTTTTTTGAATATTATAAATAAACTAGGATTAAAAGAAATTTATCTGATTTGAGGTATCCGCTTACTCTAAAATTGTGAATTTTGCCAAAAAATTGACAATTTTTATGATTTTATTTTATAGGCCATCTTATTAGCTTTATAAAAATACCAAATTTATTATTTTCCGTTTGCTAGAACAAAAACTACAAGTGCTTTAGTAAAAGCAGATGCCATTACTTTAAGCAAAATGTCATATTTAAACTGCGTTTTACACGAAATGTGTGTTTTTTTAAATGTTCAAACGGGGCCAGCGATTGCTAAAAAGGTGTTGAAAATAACTAACTGAAATATTTTGTGTATGTTCTGTATAATAGTAGAAGTGTTTAACCTTCAGATTTATCAATCACTGTTTTATTACAAAATTTACTGTCCCTTATGCGAATATAATCACTGATTCTTAAGAAATTTCATATAATAACTAAGATAAAGTGCTCTAGTTTTTGTAAAAATTAAAATATCTCTTACCCTAAAAGTCATTTCAAAAAGGAATTTCCTCAGAATTGAAAAATTTAAAATTTGTTCATAAACTTTTGGTACAAAATGGGCCCAATTTATATTATTTTTTAAAATTTTTACCCATTTTTTCCCATATTAGTAATAATAAATTATTTTTCTCTTCTTAATTTTAGCATATTTTTCTTAAAATGTACCAAGCAAATCTAAAAACAACAACAACAAAAATCCCCATTTCTCTATTTTTTTTTTTAAATTGTAGTCGGATATCTTAAAACTTTATAATGAAATTCTTTAAAAGAAGTGACTTCAAACTTTGGGAATAAATTGAATTTCCGTATAATAGAAGGGTTGATGTACGTTAAATCTGTTTAGACAATGTCCTCACAATGGTGGGGATAGGAAATTTGAAGAGAGTGACATTCTCTCTCTCTCTCTCTAGTTCAGGTGTCGGTTTTGTCATTAGATCGTGGTTCAAAATTATGATCCGTTGCCAATAGTCGTATTGCTTTGAAGTGCGAAGTCAATCAACCGAATGGTAATAAAAGTTTGCTTTATACTACGGATGTTAAATGAATTTTGTTAATTAAACGAATTCTAGAGAAATATTTCCTCAAAATACGTTTGGCATTTACCTTTATTTCATGACCTTCTATGCCTTTAACACGACATGAATTTCTTTCGAAAGAGATGTTATATATATATAGATAATATCATTTCTCTTTTTATGCAATAATTACAAATTGAAAATTATTTTGAAAGTCTGAAATACTTTCTCACAAAAATAGCAATCTCTAATTAAATTTTTGAAATTGTTCAAAATTGTTTAACATATCAATTGCATTATACACGATTTTGAAAAAAAATTGAATTACAATTTAACAATTTAATTTTTTAAAAAGAATAAATTGCTACGATATATTAAAGCATTGAAATTATACATGCAAACAACTTTAGCAGCAGCATCACATAATGGATTACTAAGCATAAGTTCATTTCTTTAAATTTTACGAAAAAAGAGAATGAAAATATGCTACAGTTATTACAGTCGACTCTCGATAATTCAAAATTGGAGGGACCAATGAAAAATTTTGAATTATCAAGAGGGTAGAAAAAACACACTTAAATTTGGAACTATGCAATAAAACAAAAATTGTACATACGTACAAAATTATCTTAAAGTATTTTTAAAAAGTGCATATTATATATAGTATAAGTATAATATATATATACAGAAGTTAAAAGCCCTCTATTAAAAGAATACAGGAAATAAAATCTTTTCGCACACGGTGGTTCCCTCAGACACTGTCCCCAACACCATTGGTTCTTCAAGGCATGGTCCAGTCTGGGATATGCCCTATTTGCTGCCACATGCTATGAGTCACAAATCGTTATGTAAGTGCAATGCTAAATACACAATCATACGCATTTCTTCTCCACAATGGCAGACCATCCTATCTGAACACATGTGTTACAAGGACACGTATTTGACAAAACATGTGGACGACTGATAACAGAAGAGGTTCGTCTATTGTCCACTTGAAGAAGGAAAGTAATTAAAGTGTCTTTTCGCCTGAGGAACGTGAAAACACTAAGTAAGGGAAATAGATAAATGGTCATCAAAAGGGCTGCGTTACAAGAGAGACACGCAGAAAAAATACGACACAAAACGTGTAAGCTCCAAACTGTTTGCTACAGGACTCTACATGATGATGAGTGTTCGAATTGTCGAGAGTTTTATAAGATGACTTAGAATTATCACGCGTTATAGTCTGGCCAGCCATGGATTTTTCTTCTAATTATTGGATGTACTAAAACGTATTATTTTAGTTCGAAATATCAAGAGTTTTTGTAGGGAATGAGCACATACTTTAATTAGCGTGAGGTTCGTATTATCGAAGGTTTGAATTAGCAAGAGTCGACTGTATATTGTATTTTGCAATAAATATTTGTCATTTTAATTTCTTTTTTGAGCTACAGAATAAAAAAAAATAATAATGGAGTAAATAGAGGATACGAGAGCATGTAGCATATAGCTAATTTCGGAAACAAATTATATATTCTTTTAAATGTAATGCCATTTCCGGATTTTTGTTTTGTTTTGGTTTATGTCATAGGACGATGAATCTGTTCTTTATGACTCGTTGATTCATCTGCTTATTATTACTGTCATTTAATAAGAGGACATTCATTAAACAATACAAATTCCGTTCAGGTATTCAACTTCCTATTGGATAATTAAGCGGATGGGTGAATGTCGGTAACGGATAAATGTTGGTTTTTCTATGGGGGTGGACGCACAGGTTAAATTTATTTTAAGCCTTAATATAACATGTAAAATATATTAGAGTTATTAGAGGTCAGAAAAGAATTGAGATACTGAGATTTTTTTTATTTATTAATTATGTGGAATTATCTTTTATTGTCTTATAAAACGTTTTTCTATAAATATTTTTAATGTTTGTTGTAGGGTATAGTAAAAGCAAAAACGCATTGGAAGATAATATATTTGAAAATATATTCGTATTTAAGCGTAGATCACAAGTAAAATTGAGAATCAATTTTTTTTTAAAAAGTAGAGTCTATAACATATAATCATTTCTGATTTCATGCGAAAATGACTCATTAAGTAAAAATCATTATTTATATTTAGGTGACATGGTATGATTTAGAAAAAATATTTGATACATTTTTTGGTATTCCTTTATGTATATATATTATGTATAAAAGTTGTTGAGCGCGTATACCACAAAAACTTTTTTTTCCTTAACTTTTTACAAAAAATGTTTAAAAGTTCGTGTACTGATTTTAAAATGCTACTCTTCCTGTTGTTATTGACATACACACATGAAATTTAATTTACAAGTAACGTCGAACCATGTATAACAAAAGTTGGTATGGATTTTTTGATTTCATGACTAATATATTCGTAAAATACATTTTTTATAAATACTTATCGAAAACTCCTTAAAAGATGCATAAATTTTAAATTCAACTATTTCTTTAAAAAATTAGTAGTGATTTTATTAAAAAAATAATTAGTGTTTTGATTTGAAAATGCATACCAACTTTTGTTACATGTACTAATAACAATTGTTAGAAAAAATATCAAATCATTTGGCACAGTAGAAAAATGTGCCTTAGAATTTCAAATGATGATTATATATATATATATAGTTATCCTTTCTTTCTAGAAATAAATCAATTTATAAGATTTTTATTCACCAATTGCTATGTAAATAAAAATAAAAATGAAAGTTATCATAACTCTTAAGTTTTTTCAACTTAGAGCTTTCAGATTTAGTGGTTCTACAGAAAAATACGTAAAAAATAATTTAGGTTAAAAAATAATTAAGGTTATTTTCTTTTTGATTATTTGACCGATTTTTGTCAATTGAATCGTACTGTCTTCTTAAAATAAATACTGTAAAGTAAATGTTTGAAATTCATCTTCATGTGATATCTAAATAATGTTAAATTGGCTGCATTCAAACGAAATTATTAAAAAAGGCCATCAACTGCCACCGGCGTATATATCCGTCTCGCTCAACCGAGGTGCTGAGTGTCCAGGACGTTTTTCTTCGTCCTGCCGAAATGTGATTCTTTTCTTTGCTTTGCTATCAGTAAAACTTTTCCGAAAGGTGTGGAATGCAATAAAATGACCTTGACTGTGTTTACGAAGGATTTACTTATTTTAGAGAAAAATTTGCTTAGTTGTACCTTTTCTGTTGCCCCGATACACAGCATACGTACCTCTACGTAAAAAACGGTGGTACTGAGGTGCAAATCACATAACTTTTAATCGGCAGTTAAGTGGCTAAAAGAAATTCATCAGAGATTTTTTAGCACAAATAAAGCTTAATATATAAATTAAATTTTTTTAAAAAAAAACTCACAAGCGACAATTTATCAACATGCTATTTTTGGATACTGAAAGGGAGCATCAGCTAAAAAATCGATAACGATTACAAATGTGCACCTGTTGGTAAATCGATAACGTTCAAGATGTGACCTAAGCTCTTCTATCTAAGAAGTAAGTTAATCTAATTATCGTTTAATATATAATTACACTTACGCTTTCAGGATCAATGAACTTTGAATGACACATCTTTGAGTTATAGAAATCATTGTTTACTAGTTGTGTTTTAAAAAGGAAAGCAACGGCTTAATTTTTATTAATTGTTAATGAAACAGTGGTTGGCAATTTATCAATCTTCATCCTTTTCTCGAAATTGAATAAATGCGAAACCAGCACTCAACCAAGACGTGCAAATTTCGTAAGCTTAAAATGCTTCAGAATCAAATTGATTTCGTATTAATTAACTACAGAACGAAATCATGCATCGCTACCTTCCACGCTTGTGAGTTTTCATCTTTTTTTTATTGTTTTGTAAAAGCTTTTTTTAAAATGCTGCTTTTAAATAGGCCGACCACAAGCCAAAGTTCGAATCACTACATCCCAGATACACATAACAAATTTTGAGAACCAGATTCTGAAGACTGCTTAATGCGTGCCCCACATCCTCTTTCAAAGACTGGGGTCATCAAAAAATATGTTGATTCTTATATCTAAGAATATTTATTACTAAATCCAGTCTGCTATATCCTTTCAATAAATCTACGTTGCCTTATACAGGATTCATTGCTTGAAATTTCAACCTGCATGTGTATAGTAAATAACAAAAGATATTGAACCTGGTTCTTATTATCCTAATAACAGACATAAATGCGATTTATAGTCCAAATGGCAATCCTAGGATTTCAGAAGGAATCTGTTCCCTTAAGAAATATTAAATGGAAAACTACTAAGTAAAATACAATACCAATATTTAAAATTCTTCTAGCACATATAAAAAATACCGTCATCTTCATAAAATTATTAAATAAATGGCTATTATTATGATATATACTAGTTGTTACAGTTATTATTTTTGTGGGATATGGAGCAACAAAGGCTATTATTCCCTATTATGATATAAAAAGAGACTATTCCATACAATTAAAGTTCTTACACCTCCAATTCTTGAATATAAAATTCGAGATTTGCAATTGATGTGGTGTGGTAGTTAGAAGAGGAGGAGGGGGGCAGCCCAGGTGCCGTCTTCGTCACTTGACCATGGCTCAAAATTACGAGGTCCATCGCCAAAAGCCCTCGAGTAGCTGAACAGTGTGACGTTAATATTCACTCCCTCGAGATTTGCAGATTGTCGATCAATGGCGCACTTTGAAGCTACACGAAAGGTATTTGGCGAAGACATGGCAATTTTGAGTGAGAATTATATTAAAGTCGTATTGAAAAGCTGCACGAGGGTTATTGGGGTGAGTGAGTGAGTGAATATTAACGTCGCACTGTTCAGCTACACGAGGGCTTTTGGTGACGGACCGCGTAATTTTGAGCCATGGTCAAGTGACGCGGACGACACCTGAGCTGGCACCCTCTCTCTTAACTACCACAATATACCAACGGGAGGACTTTTGAGCTCTCGACATATTTAACGAGGATCGCTCCCCTTCACGGCGGGTCTTCAGTGGTACTGGGCTCAAACTCATGACATACTAGCCATGATCCGATATCTTGACCACTTGGTTACCACGGCCAGGGCTATTAGGGACGGATCTCGCAATTTTGAACCATGGTCAAGTGACCCCTCTCTCTCTCAAAACTTCCACAACACACCAAAAGTAGGACGTTTGAGTCTAGGCAGATTTAACGTGTATCAGCCCCCTCTGCACGGCGGGTTTTCAGCAGTATTAAGCTTAAACTCATGACACATCGGCCATCAGTCCATGACATTGACCACTCGGCTACCACTGCCGCATCACAATTTTGAATCAAAGTGAAGAAGACGATACCTGAGCTGGCATTCCTCTCTCCAAGCATCTGCATCACGCCAATGGGAGGACTTAGAGCTTCAACGGGTATTAAATTATCGAAATCTGCCCCTTTTTTGTGTAAAACGGGCTTATTTCCATAAAAAATGACTCAAAATTCGACTAATCAACACTCTGTGTTTGCGTTGACATTCTGATTCAAGAACAAATCATTTACAATATTATGCTGTTGTAATTACTACATGTTTTAGATAATGAATGTTCACTTTTAACAAATCAATCAACGTATAATCAAAATTTTATATCCTAGAAATATGTCTTTTAAAATTGCAGTTGATTCTGTTTTGAATAATGGATGTATTAATACTATTTAATCACATTTAGCTATTAAATTTTATGTATTTGTATATAACTGAATAAATCTATTTAACTGTTAGCAATTATAATTTTACATCAAATATGTCACTGTAAATCAACCCAAGACGTACATAACTTTTTATTTTTCTGCTGAGCTAATTTACATTCTATTATTGAGTTGAATTACGTCTCGAACAAATGTTCGAAAGTATGCAATGTTCACACAAGTAATGAACAAATGTTTGATTTTTAAAACTGTTCTTTACTCTGTGAGATTTAAGATAGAGAACAGAAAACCGCGTATGTGTGTGAAAAGGCAGTATGATAATAAATATAATACATAAAACAATTTATGTAAAAAAGGTTTTTTAAAAGTCAATTCCCACTTATTTCGACAAAGAAAAAATTTGTTATAGTTACTTTTAATTATAAATAGTTATGATTAATATAAATATGTATATACACATATGACAGAATCACAACAATAAGTGACAAAATAGAAATCGATTTTCTATGCAATTTTCCATTTTCCTTTCTATATGTGGTGTTAACTATTTTTTTGTTTTTGTTACTATTTATTCATTAAAAATTCTATTATTCTAATAAAGTAGTATAGTAAAAAAAAGAAACCACATTCGCAGAAAATAGGTCATTCTAGCTGGGATTCGAACCCACGATCTTTGGCTTAGAAGTTCAACACACTATCCATTGCGCTACAGTGACACAACTAACAGTTTTACTTTCTATATATATTGTTGGACTCTTATTTTTGTCACTGCTAATTCATTTTTTAATTTAATTAATGAATTAATATTTGAAAAAACTGTATTAACATGATCTGCTATAAGTTTTTAAAAAATTTGAATTTGAATGGATGAATAGAAAGTATATATATATATATATATATATATATAGGGAAAGTGTAAACTAATAGTAGAGAGAGAGAGAGGACTTGAATAAGCTTAGAAATCTGAATTAAGCTCTGATAAAATTTCTAATTTAAGTTTATAAACAGTAGAGAATTTTCACTTCGTTTATAAAACTATCATACTATGATGTTGAGAAAGTGAATATTAACGTCGCACTGTTCACCCATACTCGAGGGCTTTTGACGACGGACCTCGTCATTTTGAACCGTGATCAATTGATGAGGACGACATCTGAGCTGGCACCCATCCATTCCTAACTACCACACCACTCCAACGGGAGGACGTTTGAGCTCTCGACAGATTTAATGTGCATCGCTCCCCTACACGGTGGATCTTCAGTGGTACTGGGCCCGAATTCATGACATCATACTATGACGGATTCAAGAGATACGGATAAAGAAAAATAATTTGATTTTATTATTTTCTTGAGTAATCTCTCTCCTTTTGAGGATTTAAATACTATATTGAAAATTTTCACATTCGTTGTCTTGCATTCAATGAAAGGTTTTTATAAATATAAAAACAAATTTAGAGCAAAAAAGGGTTTTGAATTTTTTATTCAGAGTTTCGAAGATAATTCAGTAAGAGATCAGGGTGTTTTCTTATTTTGATAAAAGCCATTTTTAATTATAATAAAACCATCCAATATTTAGGCATGTAAGTATTTACTCCAATACACCAATAAAGTTAATAATATATAGCGTTGGAAATATTAATACTGATGAGAGAGAAACTGCCTTGAATATTCATTATATATTTGCTGTTTCATAAAAAACTAAGAGTCAAATATATCATAAACAAGTACATGTTTAACAATATGTAGGTGTATTTAGTTTTACATCAATTTAGCCCCTGGTTTTACTGCTGAAATGTTTATGAATGAAAATCACGAGGAAGGTCAAGATGTTTAAGGCAATTTATTCTAATTCTAGAGGAAGCATTAGCGGCTCTAAAACAATCAAAGAAGAGCTTTAAGCAAATAAAGCATTTAATATACGTTACCTGTTATTCAGAAGAATTTTTTCGTGGTTTGTGGATGAATTTACGGCAAAAGTTTGAAAATCAAATAATATATTACAAGAAACGAGAATCTTTAAATTAAGGGAACTGGTACCCTTTGAACAATTGTTTTCATTTATGTATTTAAAAATTACATTTTAGCATTTCATATATAATGTTCATATTCAAGAAAATGATACGAGATGAAAATTTTTTTGCATATTATTCATACAATTTTAAAAATTAAATTTTTTTGAAGAAAATTTAAAAAATTGTAACATTTAATTCCTTTTGTAATTATTAATTTTTTGTAATATTTTTAAGGATGTTCTAAACAACTTTAGAGAGAGGGATCGATTTTACAATAGCTTAATTAGTTTTGGAGAAAAAAATAAAATGTTGATGCTTGCTAAAATTCAACGAAAAAGCCTATATATTCTACATTTTAATTTTTCTTAAAAAAAGTATTCAGTTTACAGCAAAATGGATCCCAAATTTTGTTACATGCTTTATATATAACACACAGGAAAAAAATGGAAGTATGATTCGTAAATAATTGTGGAAGAAGTAGCATTTTGAATGCACTAATGTATCAAAAAACACAAACGCGGAGAAAAACAACTTTAAGATATATTAGTTATATATTTTTCTTTAAGTAATTGTGTGAATTTTAGTATTTTTCAACCCATACATTTTTATAAATGATCAATTTTTAGAGAGTATTATTGCACAGAAAATTCAAGAAAAATGTTAAAATTTTTTTTTTTTCTGTCATGACAGAAATTTTAGATTTTTTCCCCATATAATATTGAAGTATTATATTTGCATGAAAAACATATGAGGATTAAAAACTGAAATTATGAAATTATTAATATGAAATGGCTAAATTCAAAAATTTTACATTCACACATTTCACAAAGAAAAAAAAATTCCTTATTGCAATTCCTCCGTAATATCCTGCTTTATATATTGCACCTTTTGTTATAGTTATTATTTATCTTTTTAAAATAGATTTTTTTTCAAAAGGTTTCTTTAGCATTTTTTTTCTAAAAAAAAGATCGAATTGAATAATTTTTTAATTTACATTTTTCAAATGAAGTTTTATCCAACTCCTGACTTTCCAACATGCAAAAGGGATTTACCAATCAAAAGATAATAATGCAAAGAACAAGATTAAATAAAAAAACAAAAAGGTTGTTTGGTCATTTTTGGGGTACCAAGTCCCCATAAAAGAGTTCTCTCTAAGTAACTGTGCGAATTACAGGAGTGAAATAAGCTAGTAAGCAATTGAAATCAGAAGCCTTGTTGTGAATCCTATTCATATTAAAGAAGTATCATAATACAATATATATATAATACATATTTATTATATATTTATAGTAAATATTCTCAGTTTTTGTCCTCTCACAATGTGACTTTGTACTAACTTTAAAAGAATCAAAAGAAAAGATTCGAATAACTTCTTCAACCTATTTATACTCACTACATAATGAAGCATAGAAAAATAACGAGTTATGATAAATACTCCCCGTTCACTCTTGTCTACCATCCATGTCTTCCGTCCTATACAATCGAAGTTGACCGTTCCAATTTAGTGTGGTGAAAATAACGACTTGTTGCAGTTTTTGTTCTTGTGTTCTTGAATTTTATCGTAACACTGATTTTTAATCATCCGATGATACCTCATTTTTGAATTACATCACGCAATTTTGTTTTAGATCGGTCCCGTTTTGGTTTGAATGTAGAACGCGCTAGGTGTCTCTTGCCCTTCAGAATGCCGGATGAGGTACATGGAGCTAGCTATAAAATAACAAGCACGCCGTGCGTGCCTAGAATCGCTTGTATTAGAAATAGTTATGTGACGTTATCGCTTCGTCCTCGCTTTAAAATGTCTCTGAAACAATACCTTTCAATCGGCCTGCAAAAGTGTTCCCAAGGTAAACAAAGCTGCACGCATTTACTGGTAGAGGTATGAACAATGGCCAGTGAAACAATAGGTAATGCGGGATATCATAAACATGGAAGCGCTTTTACCATTGCTGACAGACGATAATTAGTACCGTAAAACTTTAATTTAAGTTTAGTGGCATCAGTCAATCTCTTCCCCCCCCCTTAAGGGTATAAATTTAATGATGAGTAACAGTGGCTACAAACATTTAACATTAGCACTCTTTCTCTTAAAGCAATTGCGATTGGAAGACGCTATCTAATGCGTATTAGTGCGATTGTATTGAACTTGTGATTGACAAACTGTCATGGTCTAAATAAGCACTTGAAACGTTTAGTGATCCAAAAGGGCATTCGAAGATATAAAAGGCTCTTTGTTCATCATTAGATGGAGCTGATAAAGTAAGTCCCATTTGGCTGTGCAAAGCTGAGTATAAGTCCTCAGATGGGAGTTTCTTTTGTTATATTACCCAAATGTTTTATGGGTAACAAAAGAAAATATCAATTAACTTTTTTATAGCAAGTTAACAGATCATTAGCGTTTGGTATCTATATTATTTTTATTAGCCGATATATCTTTACACATTCCCTTCTATCAGTTGCAGAGATAAGTAAATACTTGGAACATAATAATTATATGTATATTTGACAGATTTTATCATACTTCGACAGAGTTTTGAAGACAATGCGAGCTGTAGATAACAGATAGCATAAATAATTAGATCTCCTGTTCTTCAAAAAGGGGATTCACACATTTTAGTGCTTGGAAAAATTTGCTGAGCTAGTAATACATAACATAAAATAATTTTTGTTATAACATGAAAATTATTTAACGATTTTTAATACAGATATATTTCTGCCTATGTAAAATTTTTGATTCAATTGATTTATTGGTTATTAGATTAAGATGTGAAGAGAGAGCCGTGACAGCAGGTCTTCCTCTAGAGTTTCCAAATTTTCATCAAAATCAGATAAGCAAAAATCTCCTCTGAAGCACTTTTTAGTGCTCATTGGTCTCGGGGGATCGTTTCCGATTCTCATCATATCCCTACAAGAATTTCGGAATTAATAATTATAGATTCAAAACCATCGTCACCTAAGCCTTATTTTGAGGCCTGTGCAAAATTGACTCTCACAATGACTCAAATTCTAGTTACAGATCAGTTGATCAAGGTGTACCAATGGAGGCGACAAAGGCTAAGGAACAACTCGAAGAAACAATAAAATTTGAGGAAGTTCTCCCCCCCCCCTCCGTCTTAAGCCTGACTGTCCTACCCATAAAGCTTCATTTGGAATCCCTAACGCTCATCAGGATAACAAAAATGATAACTTAATCAACAATAATAAAACTAAGAGAAATAAAAAGCTTTTGTCTTATCTCGAATTTTTATTACTTAGTTTCTAGACCATGATGTTCTAAACCTTGTGACTGTTCTATCCGCACATTTTTAACTAACAGTCCTCTTGGGAATTTCTGGTCTTTAAAAATTTTTATTATAAAACTCCTCCTCGAAGAACAAAACGTGAATATATAAATCAGGACTATTATATATAGTCCTTTCAGGTTATTCAGGTTCAAGTCAGGCTTTCAGGTTAGAGAGAGATATTGGATGGTTTCTAGTGGAGCAGCGATTAATCAAATTGAATGTGAATCACGGATATTTAATATTTGATAATTGAATTACTTAAGGTGACGAACTGTCACTGGAGATTGAATCTAGATTAAATAACTAAGAAGTCAGAGCTATTGAATTCAGTTAAACATTAAAGTCTTATCATATATCTCGCGTACATCGTTAATTGTCGCCATATTTATTAATTGGGTGCATCTCTTATCCTTGATTGATTGAATTTGAGTTGTGGTTAATATTATGAATAAATTGGATTGTTTTTGAAATACGGCTAGTCTTCCTTCCAATTCTCTTACACCTTTAAGCACGCCGGTGAGATCCTCTTATAACCTTACGCAAATTAACGCTAAAAAGGCTGAAACTTAGTATATACTTATATTGCACAAAACCAGTCAAAATGACTGCATTGTGAAAGAATAATTAATGTGTAAAGAAATTTGTTTAAAATTAATTTTTCATATTTTTATATTATTTACAGTCATATAACAAGTTAGTAAATATTAACAATAAAAAATATTTTCTTCACTTGAAAAAAAAATATATTGTCAAAAATTCTAAGTGATTGTGTCATTATATACGTAAATGTTTTTCTAATTAAAATTAAAAAGCAGTCAAAATGACTTCCTTGGGCAATCTAGTGTTAATACTAGTAATGATTGATTTCAAAATACAATAGCTCATTAGTTTCTAAAACTTACTTTTACTGTCGAAACACAGATTCATTTCTTTAAATTTAAAATTTTTCAAATGTGTAGCATACCAAGAAGAATCAGTAAAAATGAGTCAATTTTTTAAGTTCAATATTCAATTTTGATAGGTGCTATAAAATCATAAGAAAGTTCCCAATAAAATGAAATAAGGGCAGAAAACTGAAGAAAAGATGCAAGTTCCTCGTACAATTCATTTTTCTTATGCAAATTTAGCATAAGTTCATAATTTTTAAGCATATTTTAAGAAGAAGAATCTCTTTAAATTATTTTACTTACACAAATCTCAAAACATTTTTTATGACTAAATTGCTTTTTAATAAATAATCGTATGTGAATTCTTACTTTTTACTAACACTCTTATATTAAAGAACAGGATATGAATCCGATAAAACGATTTGATTGGATTACGATATGTTTCTTAAGTAACAATAACCATAACTTGAAGAAATTGTTAAGCATCATTGAGTTCAATCAAAATTAATAAGTTATATCATATATATCAATCAATAATAAAGCTGTGACATGTGTAACTTATCTTCTTGCTGCCATCTGAAACTCAACGCTCAACTAGTTTAATTTATTTATGATCCGTATCACTTAAAACCGTTTAAAACATTCATTTATCATATGTAATACAATAGGGTTACTTTATGAAAGTTACTAATATTGTTAAGACTGATTACTTGTAAAAATATCAATCAATTTTTTTTACGTAATACAATAGGCTTTTCAAAAACAGATTATGAATAAATCTAAGTTGATTGCTTCAGAGAAAAATGAAGATGATTTTGTTTTGTTTTTATTTTTATTACTAAATTCAGCCTATAACACTCACTTTTCAGGATCAAATGGCCTCACTACATTTATTCAAAATAAACTGATGTTGGAATTTTGTGTATTATCTATCTCACATCTATATCTATAATTGGAAAAATTACATTAAACACAGTTAAGAGTATGTGAAATAGAAATGGGCATTAGATAAGTTCAAAATTCAGTTGTAACTTTCCATAAGCATCGGAAATAGGGACGTAACTACCGCTGTATCAATGATGACCCCCAAGGTACAGGGGCTCCAATATGTTCAACCAAAAAATAGTAAAATGTTAATGGGCTCCAAAAAGAGCCTTCAGTGAATTTTCATACATGATCCACTCAAGACTGGCTACACTAGTAATTAGAATGCACATATATCCAAAGAATTATTTATTTCATTTAGCAAGATACTCTACATCATAGGTTCTCAACGTGGGCTATAACGCCCCCTTGTGGTCGTTTGAGGCTTTCAGGGGGCAGTAAAAAACCCAGAGAAAATTAAGGGGCGTTGAGTTGGCACGGAGGGACTGGAGCAGATTAACTAAAAAAAACTAAAAAACACGCTGATTATGTACTAACAAAAGTAAACTTTAATATTGTTTACTTATGTTGATTGTATGTATTTAAATCATTTCTCTACATCATATGTACGAAAATTCACATATTTCGGTAGTTCGGGAAGTGGATGAAAAACTTAAAGATTACATTACATTCAGACCTACATTAAATTGAATGATATAGGGCATTTTAATTTTTGAGTGACGTATTGTCTTTGTCTGTGAGCAATAGGAAAAATGTTTCGTCCACTGCATTTCATTATTAATTACGTATATTATCCAAGAAACGTAATTAAATGTTAACCAGGAATTAACGTGATTCTTTAAAAGCTGAAATTGTCAATTTATATTTATTTCAAAGCAATAGTTTATATATTATGAATTACTTCGTATCATCAAAACGCCTGCTTGTCTTTATAACAGTAAGCTAAAACACACTTTTATTCCACTATTTTAAATGAAGAAAAAATTCAGTAGCTTTCCAATTCCATCAATATCCTACCTATGACTAAAATATATAATATTACACGTTTAAATATATTTGTGGCAATAACTATTTTATATTCGCAAATAAAAAATTGGGGCTTTAGAGAAAAAAATTTAATTAAAAAATATATTCTATTAGTAATATGATATTTTTTAAAATTTAATTCTTGTTTTCACCATGCATTATGTATACTCTTATTTCTCTAGAGCGGGAGGGGGTGGTATCGAAATATGTACTAGAAAAGGGGGTGCCATTTCAAAAAAGGTTGGGAACCTATGCTCTAAATCAATTTAAGAGTTTATCAACTTTTAAAACTTATTTCTATACGTCTTTGACAATGCTTTTTATTTACAATTTAAGCAATGCATATAATTTCATTTATATAATCTTGAAATATGTGTGTGTGCCTTTTGAATGTTCCGTTGAAATTTATATAACTAATATAAACTACGTAATTGAAATCTGCTTGAAAAAAATTTACAAATTCTTTTTAACTTCAAATATTTCTTTCATTGTATCTGGTCTGTAAATTTAAATAAAAATTTATATGAGTTTTTTTATTTTGCTAGCCTTAAGTCTTCAGAACTAAATTTTGACATAGCATTAATTCAGAAAACCTTGAACAAACTTTATTCTAAAAAGCTTTACTATGCTTTGAAAATTAAAGTTAATCGTTTGATTATAACAAATAAACAAATAAAAAACTTAATATCTTTAACATTGTTTCAATAACTATATCACAAGGTTTTTTTGTACATTTATACAGCTATTTTAAAACAATTTCCACGATTCACTTTAGCACACCAGACACTTGATCATCGGATTGCGATAGTATCAACTTCAACTCGCCTGTTTCAACGTATCAGTTTAAGTTAAATCTGTGTTATAAATGAGCTAGCGTTGAATTGTTTCTCACGAAAAGAAATTTACCCTGAAGCAAGTATTTAGTAAAATCGGAGCAGACGTTAGATGATAAGACTATCTTATTTAGAACATAGACTAGACTTATTTTCTTATTAGAAGTCACGATTTTTTTCCATCAAATTGTAATAAACTAAATTTTCACCAGAATCCTAAATGGATTAGTTTATCGACTAAAGAAATTATTGTCGTATTGTTATCAGGATAGAAATGACACGATATCCATATTTCGTAACCTAAATGGATATCTGAGGAGGAAATACCTTAAAAGTATTTTAACTTTTGTGCACGTTTTCTTATTGTTTTATTAAAACAGATCAGTTTTTTTCATCATCAAAACCCAAAAGCCATACCATAAATACTTAGTACAACAGCAGTTCATGCCATTTGATGTAATTCATTTGTATTTAACTGTGACTGTGTAGCATTTCTGGAGCAAAAATTCGATTGTATCAACAGAATTTAATGGAGCAGAATCTATGTAACCGAGGTTAGCTCTAAAGATAGTGATAAATAAGAAAACGTAAATAACATAATAAACGTAAACTTCTTAAAAATTTGATATGCGGGAGCATTAGATATTAATGCAAGTTTAGCTTTAAAGCAAGTTTTTTAAATACTTTTATCTTAATTTAATTTTTTTAAAATACAAAACTATTACAACCTAAACAAATTGAATAAGTGACTATATTGATGTAAAAAACTAAGAAACCCGCATTAAAAGTATTAAATCTTTTTGATTGTTGATAGTCGATTCGAAAATTTTTCTAAGACTCAGATAGAATTTTTCCAATGTATTTTTATTGCTCTGAATTTATTTTTAGGAAAATGTGTATATGAATCATACCATATTATGGACAAATCTGGTATTTGATCTTCCATTCTTGTAGAGACAAAGAACTTGATCTATAATGAAATGATTATTTAAACAAAATAACACAAATTGTAGCAAGTATGATTAGAAAAAAATTGAGTTGTATTGTAGAAAAGTTCATATATATGCAGTGACTATGGATCTATTGATTTCTACACACATTCATTTCTCTCTCTCTCTCTTTTATCTGAACTATTATAGGCAAAATGTGTGGTACATATATTTATAGAAGGAAAATAGAAACTTTGTAAGAGAGAGAGGGGGGGGAATCAATGATTTGAATAAGTTGTTTCTTGCTTAAACTGATAGTTGATACACACAAGACTTGTTACAGCTTCTATGATTTATGTATTTTGTTTTTATTATTTTCAATTTTAAAACTTTTATTTTTGTTAATTTTGAATATTTCTGATACAACGAAATAATATTCCATATCATAGTTCATTAGAAATTTTTTATTATCCAATTAAGTTACAAGAAGGTTTCCATTCACAAAATAAAAATCCCAAAAAAAATTTTAACCGATAACTCTGTAGATAAAACATTTTTTTTTAAATTTTAGAATATTCAGTTAATAAAGCTCTATTTTAACTTCTTATTACTTAGATATAAACGTTTTTTAATGTGATCTAATTTAACTGAGCTTTTACTAGAGCTGCTTCACTTTGAATATTCTAAGGAAACACAGGTGAGAAAAAGAATTTCATAATAGCTTTGGCTACTCTGCAAACAAGTACAGTCGATTCTCGTTAATTCAAACATTCAATAATACGAACCTCTTGCTAATTCGAAGTATATGCTCAGCCCCCAAATAAACTCTTGATATTTCGGACTAAAACAATACGTTTTGATACTCAATATTTTGAAGTAAAATCTGTGACTAGCCAGACAATAACACGTGATATATATATATAATTCGAAGTTATCTCATATAATTCTCGACAATTCGAATACTCACTATCATATAGAGACCTGTAGCAAACAGGTTGGAGCTTATGTGTTTTGAGTTGTATTGTCTCTGCATGTCTGCCCTGTAACGTAGCCCCTTTGATGACCATCTGTCTGCCATCTTTGTGTTTCCGGTTCCTCAGGCAAAAAGACGCGTATATTGCTTTCCTTCTTTAAAGGGACAATAGACCGGCTGCAGCTGTTATCAGCCGTCCATATCTTTCGTTTAGTAAGTGGCCGTGCTACGATGTGTTCAGAAAGGATCGTCTGCAATTGTGAAGAAGAGATGCGTAGGATTGTGTATTTTGCGTCGGAGTGACATAACGATTTATGACTCATCTGTTTGACTGATAGCTGTGGCATGTGGGCCGGACTGGACCCTGCCTCAAAGAACCAATGGTGTTGGGGATACTTTCTGAGGGAACCAACCGAGTGCGAATTGATTTTATTTTCATTGAGGAATGGCAGAGATTTGGATGGGGCCTGAAAAAGTCCTGTTCTAGAGGTTAAGAAAGAATTTTTTCCTACTCTCTTGATAATGTGAACTCTTGACCGAAAAGAGAGGTTTTCACACTTCATCTGGCGCGATTTGTTTTCCTCTGAAAAAATTCCAAAACATTCCTGAGCAATGACTGTGAAATGAAACTCGATAGAGAGGAAGAGAAAATTGATTATCATGCTAAACCTAAGACCTTGTGATTGATTTAACTACCGATAGCAATTCCTACTTAGAGAGGAAAATCTATCTTTTAGATGTAATTTGTTATTACTTTGAAATTAGAAGCAAATGGAACATAAATAAAGAAAAGGCCTTTACCTTTCTGAGTATGGTAAATAATAATAAATTAAAGCAAAGGAATGTTTTATTAGTTTAAGGAAGAATGCATTTGTTTGCTGTTTCTCAGGATGAGAAATCATTTGTTATTTGAAAGAAAAAAAAATAAAGCACGATAAAAAAGGAACATTTCTTTAAATTAAACAATTTACTGTTTATATACCTTGAAGAAAGAAACTGGAATATAAATATGTATATATTTATGGTACTTTTTAGATCTCTTAAAAAGATCATTTTATTAATATAAGAACTTAAGAATTATTATTATTATTATTAATATTATTTTCCTTTTTGAAGACACATTTCCTTAAATTTCGTGACATATTAAGGCTGTTTTCGCCATATGTACAAGAGCGTGAACTTAACGTGGAGCATATTTTCGGACAGAAAAAATGCTACAATTTTTATAAAAAATTGTGACATTGTGTAATTCATGCATTTGTTTATGATATAGTGTTTTTAAAATTTCAAAATACTTCATAAATAATTAGTTTTTCTTTTTAGCATGTAAAGGGGCAGCTCATTTGGCATTAAGGTATAGGAGAAAAAATGTGAAAAACATTTCATAAAAGAAAAAGATTGTCAATTTGGATAAAAATGAATAGTATGATAAAATAAATGAATCTCTACAGGATAGTGAAGCCAGAATATAATATTAATGTTTGAGTACTTTGATATCTGAAAAAGTATTTCGAATTTGGGTCCTATTCTTTAACATTAGTCAAAGATACCCTTAAAAGTTGTTTGAAGCAGTTTTTTTTTCTTTAATCACTACAATTAAATGAGAATCTTGAACTTACAGCAGATTGTGAGCTGAGCATAGATGTTGTCTATTATAGTTTTAGACAATGCCTTTTTACCGCATTCCTAAATTTTCATCTTAATGATATATACAGGGTGTCCAACCTTAATGTGACCCAATAGCTAATTCCCGAACCGTTCGGTTTAGATATGCACTTCCAATTTGAAAAATGTTTTAAAACAGGTAAAGAATGTTTTTACGTGCTTTTTGAACCAAAAAACCCACTTAGAAAAAAATTACAAAAATTAATTTTTTATACGGTCCCCAGGTCCTATCACTTATATTAAGGAAAAGATGCAATGCACAAAAACAAAGTAAACACAAAAGTTTCATTTTATAAAGATAAAAACTGCCCGAGTTATGGAACTTTAAAAAACACATATTTTCTCCATTTTCTCGACCATTTTCAAGAAGCTAGTAAGAGGCCGTCTCCAAAGTGAAATTAGTTAGAACTCTGCCAGGAAACTTTCGCTCTTGCACGTCAATTTTATGTAAATCATTTTTAAATTTAAAAGCATACGTTAACAATACAATAATGGAGACCTTAAGAAATAAAATTTATTCTGTGTACGTGTAAAACATAGAAAAAATAAAATATTTTGGACGAAGAAAACATTTTAAAAGCAGTTCCAAAAAATACACTTATATGCTGTGGATTCAGTCTGATTTGCTGCGTTTTTGCTGATCATGACGAACGTTAAAAATCTGCTGTGTAGATTGCAATTGTATACAGTGTAGAAACTTGCAATTGCATACAGTCGTATTCTAATATTACGAATTCTAGTACGGGAGAACGAGATGTATACAAATGAAGAATACTGCGAAATGGTACTGTTTTATGGGCAGTGCAATCGAAATAAGAGAGAGGCGGCAAGACTTTATGACATTAAATTTCCCATTCGAAGACATCCATCTTATTGTACAATTGCCCGTGCTGTTCAACGCATGTATAAAACTGGGAGTTGTCATAGACGTATCCCTTTGTATCGTGCCACACCTCGTGCCTTCACCATTTTTTTAGTTAATTTGGTCATTCTGAAATAATAATGATTGGCGCATCGTTCCACATTATGCTGTAATTTGAACGGAAAATCCTGTATTATTTTGCTGCTATTTGTTAAAACAAGCTGTTTTTTAATCTTTTCGGTTTAAGTTGTATTTCTTTAATTTAATTTTTATTGTATGCCATACAGCTATGCAAATTATCAATCTATGATGTTTACTTCTATGTTTAAAAATAACTATGATGTTTTTCTTTTGCTCTTTCTGTAGATAGTGAATTACTGTTCTCTACACTCAATTTATATACGACCCCTTTTCTGAAAAACTTGGATGCTTCAAATTTATGTAGGCATAACTCGGTCAGTTTTTATCGTAATAAAATCAAACTTTTTGTGTTTACTTTGTTTTTGTGTACTGCATCTTTTTCTAAATATAAGTGATAGGACCTGGAGACCGTATAAAAAGTTAATTTTTGTAATTTTTTTTCTGAATGGGTTTTTTGGTTCGAAAAGCACGTAAAAACATGCTTTACCTTTTTAAAAACATTTTTCAAATTGGAAGTGCATATCTAAATTGAACGGTTCGGGAATTAGTTATTGGATCACATTAAGGCTGGACACCCTGTATATATATATATACATAAATGTATATAATTGCTATTCACATTTTCTTTTCGTTTTTTTTTTTTTTCGTTATGACTTAATAGTTTTAAATCGTTTTATTGCTCAAAGAAACATTAATTTCAGAATATTACTTAAATAATTCATTAAGAAAATAACTTAGCGTTCTTTCTGCAGCTTTGAATTTAGGGAATAAATCAATGGATAATTTTATTAAAGTTCTTGATTCTTGTTACATTCATCGTGCTCAAAATTATTAAATGTATTTTTAATCACACGAGAGAACATTTTCTTCAAATCTAGCCGTAATGTTTTTTTATAACTTGATTTAGAAAAAAGAATCATCATTTTATCCTCAATGAATTAGCAGCTTTCGTATTGGATTACTTTTAAGTCATTTGATGTACATTTTAATCTATCCTGTAAGTCTGATAAATAACACAAGTAAAATTTATATTTGAAAAACGAATTTAAACCTTTAAATTAAAAACTATTTTGCAAAAAAATTCGCCAAAATTTCCTTTTTTTTTTTTTACTGAGTTTTAAAGTTTATTCTGAATATAAATTACTAGCCATTACACACTCGCTTTGCTGAGATTTTCATTATGCTGTATAATTATATATTGTTTTTAAATTAATTTTTTTCTTAATCCTATCGTTTAGCTTATGATTGTATTGAAAAACATTCATTAAAGATTTCCTCTTTTGATTTAAAAAGGATAGGATTTGGATATCTAAGACGGAAGTATTTTTAACTTTTCTCCCCCTAAACTCCACCATGAGAGTCAATTTTCATTGAACTCGTTTTTAGTGGATCTCTACTCAACAAAAGAAACATTCCTGCCAAATTTGAAGTCTGTGGTCTAATAGCTTCAAAGATATCGTGATGAGTGAGTAAGCTTTTCTTTTACTTACAGATTATTATTAATATTGTATTAACTATTACAATGTTGTAAGAATGTATTTCATACTATTAGTTATATACTGTATGTATAAATTTGTTATATAATATACTAAATGTAAATTTATTGTATGTATTATGCAATATTTTTATATATTAGTATATTATGTATTAGTATTACTAATTACGTAGTATTACTAATTATTATCTGAGTATATGTATTATTAAGAATATATTTATTCTAAAGATACGAGAGTGAGTCTGAAAATAAGTTTCCCCTGTCGACTGTGGTCAGAGTAGAGTATGAAAGTCAATACATAGAATGAGATATTAAAGATAAGATATAACTTTATTTTTCCACTTAAGTACCAAGTACATTGAGACATTTGTCATACCGCTCAATAAGCATCAAAAACCCCCGCAGGAAAACTCAGGGCTTTGCATAGGAAAGAAGCTTTTACTTTTGCGTGGACTTTTTAGAGGTTGGAACCATTACAGCTACGTGGTACTGTGACACCCTGTCGAAATTGAAAGAGGTGGCTCGGAAAAAGCGCCATGGACTTCTAAAATCTGGCATTCTGTTGTTGGATGGCAATGCGAGACCACACTCGGCGATGTCAACGCAAAGCCATATTACAGCTCTTGGTTGGGAGGGCCTACATCATCCGCCATACAGTCCTGATCTCGCATCAAGTGATTTTCATCTGTTCTCGACTTTGAAGAAGAATCTCGCTTGAAGGCGCTTTGAAAGCAATGCTGAAGTCAAACAAGCCATTAAACGCTTCTTCCGAATGCAAAGCCGTGATTTCTTCCTGGATTGCTTTTTGAAGCTTACTAAGTGGTATGACAAACGTCTGAAAGTACTTGGTATTTATGTGGGAAAATAAAGTTACGTCTTATCTTTAAAGTCTCATTCTATGTTTTGACTTTTATGTACAACTATGACCACAGTCGCCAGGGGAAACTTATTTTCCGACTCACCCTCGCACACGCGGTATTCTCGAACTTATAATTCAAGATGTAAAAGAGGAAACTGAGTTCAAGTTATCAAAGAAATTCCCTCTTTTCTTCCTTACAATTGGAGAGAGATCCAGAATCAGTAAAAATTTATACTGACGGTAAAACCATAATTGATTTCCTAAAATAAAATTGCCAAAATTTAAATATATTTTGTTACTTCACTCATACATTTAATTATAATCTGCAATTAATCTGAATTTTCTATTTGCAGGCTTCCAACTTTACAGAGTATTTTACCCTTCAATTAGAATTCACAGAAGCGAGCTGAATAAATACAGGAAGTGTTAGTGTGAAAACTATAGCGCTCAAGAACTCATTACTTCAAAAACACAATGAAAAATTGTGAAATTCTTTATCACAATTAGCCATCGAGCAATTTATGATAAACAAAAGGATTCAATAATTTTGTAAATACTTATTTTAATTTTATTTTATGCGTTTATTTAAATATTTCTTGGAATCTTTTCTTTAGAATTAAAATAAAAATAATAATAACAGAAATTACTCTATTTCATATAATTACACCTATTCACAATACAGAATTAAAATGTAAGGAAATTATTCGAAAATGACGCTTGGTATGTATAGGGAAAACTAATTATTAATGATAATTATCCACATTGATTACAGCATACTTCATGATTATATTTTAATGAATCAATTACTTTTACTATTTTGAGAGACAAGGTATATAAATTAGCAACTGGCAGCCTTCTCAACCACACACAAAAACACAGTTAAGTTAAATTCAATCTGTAATGTTTGAAGTAATGGAAATGTTTATTTTGTGATCTATATAATGAGTTCGGTTGATAGAAAATTCTTACTTATTTCTGAAAAAAATCATTTTTCCACTTAAATATTTACGACTTATAAACATTTTCATTTCTTATATGAGTAGAATAAACAGGTATTCAGTTTTCTTTTTTGAAATCGAAGCGTTTTATTTATAGCAATTATATACAATTTTCTTATACATTAGGAGCTAAAATACTTATTCTTGTATGATTACAGGATATCGGATATCATTTTGAAACGTTCTATCGAATTGTTGGCTCAGACTTGGACCCAATCTTATGGAGACACTGAACAACACAAAAAATTGCAGTTTTTCTGATAGAAACTCTAGATAAGAGACTATTACGAGTTCACACACCCTTAGAACACGAGCCAGTATTCTTGAGTTGGTTGTATTATAGACGCATTAGACCACCACATTGAGTAGTGATAATAATTTCCTAAGATCTTCGGCAGAGATTGTTACAAATGGCCCAAAAGTTCCTAAGTACAGCATCCAAAACATACTATTCAATCAGAAATTCAGCAAAACTATACTTCAAAGCATCTAATCGCATCAATATTAAGGCAATTTACGAGCATAGGTATATGAAATTAGATTCGTGTTTGTTGCGTTTAGCATTAAATTGAATACAGATCAATACGATTGCATACAAAGGCTAAATTACTCGAATAACAAATACACGTATTAAATTTTTTTTAACAATCCAGATATAGATCTAAAAACAAATACAATAATCTTATATGTATACCAGATCATATTATCATACCTATAATATTCCACACATTATTTGGTAATATATTTTATCACGTTGAACATTTTGTCTAGGGAAAGATATTGCTTACAACTTTTTAAACAAATTGGGCTTTATATTGAAAATTATGATATGCTGGGGCTAAAATGAAAATTAAGAATTCAGAAACGTTAGTATTTTAATTTCATTTAATGATATATTTGAAATAAGTCTAAAACTGCGATTTGTGCGATTTTTTGGTTAAGATTATTGCCAATTTATGCCTTCAAATTTCCATAACTTAATCAAACATCAAAATAAATGATAAATTGCATTTAATTTGTTTCAGATGTTAAAGATTCAAAGAATAATGTTTGAGATAAAATACACGGAAAAAAATAAGCCTCAATAAAGCCAAATGCAATTTGAAAAATCTATTTTAGTATGAGAAGCGTCTTTTGCAAATTCCTTATATGTGTGTGTGTGTGTAACGTTTCCGGATTGAGTTTAAGGCATTTTTCGGGTGAAAACTATTTAATTTGTTGCAGAAGTTGGTATTTTTAAAATCCACATTTATTTTTCACAAACATACAATAACACCCCGAAACACAGCAAAACATATACACATGAACAACCACACGCGAACAGCCAGGGCATTTAACAAAAGCATTCTCTGTTCGCTCCTGAGATCACATCTATTTATAGTTTTGGTCAACCGGAAGCTATTAGAATCATATGACTTCCGGTAAAAACTTTTCTGTGTGTGTGTGTGTGTGTGATAGGTCGGAATACGTACGTGATGCAAGAGTACAAGATGGAGGATGCAAGATGAGTTCCCTTTTGACAAGTGAACTAAAAATTAAATATCACGTAAAATCTTGGAGGGCTCTAAACCTTTAGGGATTAAAATCCCTCTAGTGAAAATTCACGTCAAATTATATATATATATATAAATTGCCCTAAGTCAACAATGTTTATAATACTGTAGAATCCATATTTTTATATTTAACTCTATTATTTTATTTTTTCATATATCCTTTCTAAAATCTATTGTCTGGTTAACATGCAATTTCAATTGTTTTCAGTTTTGATTAATGTTTATTCATCTCTCTCTTGTAGAGAAATTTTGACTCTCTCTCTCTCTCTCTCTCTATATATATATATATATATATATATATATATGTAGTCAAAATTCTCTACTAAAGAAAGATAAATAATCAATAATCATAACTGAAAAAAACCGAAATTTGAAGATAAACCAGGCATAAGATTTTAGAAAGGATATATTAGAACTATAAAATAAATATAATTTTAAAAAATATAAAAGTATGGTTGCTATATTATAAACAGCTACAGTATTATATATATATATCTGTGTGTGTGTGTGTATACAAAATAAATTTTTAACTGGACAGTAAAAAAAAATGTGAAAAGGCATAAACGTCATGTCGTGTTTACAATATTCTCATGTTTCTCGCTATTTTTTGGTTCTACAATTTTTAGTGTTCATAAATGTTTGAAAGTAAAAGTCAACTGAAGGAATAAATAAATAAATGATGATCCTTCGACCTTCCATTGTTTTCAGTAAAACAAACAATGATATAAAATAAGTAGATCTACAAAAAAAGACTTTCTCATATTGAATGTGTCTAGAGTGCAGGATGTTTGAAGAATTTAGATCAGTGTTTACCATTTTTATTGCAAGAATCAGAGAAATAGAATGGTGACTGGTAGAAAAAAGATGTATGAATAGGTTATTTAAAGAACAATAGTTTCACGATTTCCCGCATTTCTATTTTATCTGATTGTTTCACTTTCTGCAACATATTTTAATATTATTTGTTACTTTTGTACTGTTAAGTTAAAGTTATTAAAAAAACTGATTAAAAATTTTCAAATAACTATTGTAGAGAGAACAAAGTTTATATTTAAAGTAAAATCTCCATCTGGAGAAAAATTTGAGGATAAAATTTTTCGAAATTATTTATGATTACAACAGTGCTTCTCAAACTTTCAACATTTGCAACCATATTTTCAGTCCTAATTTTTTTCATCGCTTACCCTCTCATACTAGTATAACAATGTATTGAATGCAACAATAATGTACTTTGACGCGCTTAAGTTAAGTATAATATGACTATAATTAACCGTACAAATTATCAAGACAAGTATTACATTTTCAATATAATTTTGTATATGACAGTCCATGGGGGTCGCTAGTAATTATTAGTATTGATAAATTAATTATCAAATACATTATGCAGTACTAATGCATTTATAACTATATCAGTATAAATGTATTTATTTTTTATTGGGTAAGAATGTGTTTTGTTTTTCTTCCTTTCAGTGAATTAATAACTATTTTAAATCTTTTATTTTCGAATTTTCGATATGCTCGCGTCCCCCTTCCACGTATGGATATTAAGCCCTCTAGGGGGCCACGCCCCACAGTTTGAGAAGCGCTGGATTACATTCAATTATTAATAAATATAGCATTTTTTCAATCCAATTAATATGTTTTTGTTGCAATATATCCTCATATCAGAAAAAATATGTAAAAAAAAAATTTATTTAAGGTATCCGAAACGTTGAAATGACCACATTCTCTCAAAACATATATTTTTGTTTTTTCTATTTTATTGAATAGAACTATCTTTTGGTTTTACAGAACACAAACTTTGTTTCTTTTCTACGTTACCAAGAAGCCAAGATACAATTAATTTTAATAAAATTAGAAAATCGGAAGGTGGCTTTTGATTTACCAGAAGTGGGCATTTAAATTGTTTAGAATCTATTCATGTCGAGTCTATAACTCAAAATATTATGAATGTATTTTTCTATGAAACTTTTTTTGAGCCTGATATTTATATTATTTTCTAGAGAATGTACTAAAGTATTTCTTATTGTATGAATATTTTTTGAGTTATGGCCTGTTATTTAAATAATGGTCTCATTTCTGATAATATTTACTCAATCAGAGCTCTAAAATTTTTAAATTTTAATAAAACATTAAAATTTTAGCACATTCTCTAGATAAATAAATGCATTTAATTTGTTTTAGTGATATTTTTACTGATATGTTTATTACTCTTTTCTGAAATTTCTTTGAAATTTTTTAAAATATTGCTGAAATTTCTCCTTTAATTGTAATTTTTATAATATTCAGATATTTTTTAAAAAATATTGTTACTCTTATATATAATATATAAATATTAATCTTAATTAGCAGTGATTCCTAAAAAGGCAGTTACAATGTTTTAGTGTGCTTTTCTTAAAAAAAGTACTCCGAACGTGTTCGGATACCTTAAAGCAAAATTATTATTATTTCATTTATTTATTTATTTCAAACAAGAAAAATAGGAATATAATGTTTTGAATTTATTTACTGGTATACTAAATGCATAGTTTTGTATTAGCAATATTTAATCCTTAGGTGAAATGAAAAAAAATAAATATATGGGAAGAACAGAAGTTAGTTTTTACCCTAATTCTATAAATGTAGTGGTGGCAGTAACCTAATGGCTATGATCAAGAATTTGTGGCCGGAGGGTCATTGGTTCGAGTCCCGGCGCCACTGAAAACCCGCCGTGTAGAGGAAATGATGCACTCTAAATCTGTCAAGGCTTAATGTCTTCCCGTAGGTGTAGTGTGGTAGTTAGGAGAGGGGGGTGCCAACTCAGGTGCCGTCCTCGTCATTTGACCCAAGCTTAAAATTACGAGGTCCGTCAACAATAGAACTCATGTGTATAGGGCTGATCGTAGCAGGTGTTCAGAGCGTGCACCGCACGCGGGTGGCCAAAACAACGGGAGGTCTCGCATATAGTTCCCTCAGTCAAGCAAATTTCTTACGAATATCTCACAATAAAACTCATAAGTCAAATAAATATGCTGAATTTTAAGTAGTTATTGAAAAATCAAAATAAGTCCCGATTTTCCGATAAAATAGCATAGTTTAAGAAAAATAGAATGTTAGGGCACAATCTGTTGGTCCATAGTCAAGTTCATTAGTTAAGACCATAGTCAAGCTCATTAGTTAAGACCATAGTCAAGTGTTCATTAGTTAAGACCACAGTCCAGTTCATTATTTAAGACCATAGTCAAGTTTATTAGTTAAGACCATAGTCAAGTTCATAAGTTAAGATCATAGTTAAGTCCATAATTTTTACACGCACCTTTTATTTGGTAGCAAAATCCGTGGTAAAGCCTGCAATACCGCAACAAAGGTTTTTTTCTTTTTTTTTTCTTTGCTTATCAGCGGTACGGGTGGGGCGCACTATGGATCAATGCTTAACAAAGGTGTCTCAAAAATGATTTTTGAGAAACTTGCCTGACGAAAATGTCTAATATGGATAATACTTCCTATATATATATAAGACATAGGTGTCTAAGTTCGATATGTATTTGGGGAAATTAAAAGTTTTCAAATTAATAATAGCCTTACAATTTAGAAAACAAAATGGAGGAAAGGAGTTATTTTTGTGTCTATTTGCGTTCTTATAAGGTAGATGGGTTTATAACGTCAGCGCTAAGTATTAGTCAAAATATGAAAAATTCTCTAAAGAGGCGGCACATTAGTGTTTAGCACGTGGGCGGCCGACACCCTAGGATCGGTCCTGCGTGTGTAAATGTATTGCAGACTTAAATAATAATAATATTTAAGATTTAATATCTATAATATTTATTTAAAATATAAATAGTGTTATTTAATATATGGAAAGTTATGCTATAGTAAAAAAAAAATAACAATAAATTTAAAACTCTGAACTATGAATTTCATAGATTCCTATATTTCAAAAAGTTAATTTTTCCCCAGCATTTAATCTGTTTTTACATGCAAAATCACACGCCAGTCACTCGCAACCGCGTTGCGTGCATGCACACAGTGTTTCGTAAATTCTAAATACTTGCATTTCCAACCATTATCTTTTATTTTCATTTTTAAAAGAAATTCACGTGAAGGCAGGAAATGTTGCGATGGGACAAGGACGATCTTATTTATTAATTCAAAGAATTGCGAATAAATTGCTTTCTTTATAATTCTGGTTTAAGAATAAGAAAAGATCACGTGATTTAAATGACAGTTCTCTCATTTCGGTTACTTAAAATGCATATTACTTCCAGTTTCTTTAAAAACAGTTTAGCTCCACAGCTTTGTTTAGCACTAAATTTAGAACCCACTCCTTAAGAAATCGGTTGAAATTATCTCAAAGTGTGAAATACTTATGTGAGCGAAAAGTTTATTTTAGAAAAACTTCCGGATCTTTTTAATAGGCATGAAAAAATTATTCTTGAAATAAATATATTGAATTAAAATGGAGAGAATTTCAAGATTTACTACATTCTCTCCTTTTATTATAATTGATGAATTGTTATTACGCCGCTCGTCACTAATAGTCATTACTGGTCTACCTACGCAATAGCCCTGAGGATAAAATGTAAATGGCTACATATCTTAGATTCAAAGAAAGTATTCTAATTTTACTAACATAAAAGAAAGAAATACAAGATTTAGATCTCGTAAAAGCAATTGCATTAGATGGAAACAGTAAGTGATAGAAATTAGAGATTTTATGTTCCTCCCTTGTAATTTATTTGAATACAAGCTATAAATTAAGATTCGATTTCTATACATTAAGAGCAATTGCCATCGGCAATCGTACGTACCTTGTTTCTTAGCTCTCGGCTTGTTTTATAGGGATGTTAATAGCTTACAAGAATTGCTAGAAAATGTCGCAGTAGAAAAGAATCTCATTTTAATGTCTTTCACTCATGCATGCTCTGTTGGCCGTGTTAATTACATTCTTCCTCGGGACATACCGAGGCAAAAGCGACGAGAATTACATGAATTCCGAAGACGTATTCGGGTTTTCTAAAATTACACCTTTCCAGCATTTGATGTCATTCGAAAATAATGAAACAAGGCTTATAAATGAAATGTTTGACACTATTGTATGAATATTAAAAAGTGGTTTATGTATAACTTCCTTATATGTTAAGGTACATAAATAATAAGGTTTAAGAAATCAAAACTGGTTGCTAGGTTTTTAATTTCAGAAATAAGAAAAATTTTATATTTTTACCAAATATATCACACAATACATGAATAATTTTCATTTAAGATATCCCAACACGTTGAAAATGACCGAATTCGGTCAAGATAGATATTCTTGTTTTTTAATTTTATTGAATAGAGATATCTTTTGGCTGCACAAAACATACTTTATTTTGTTTCTACGCTACCTACAGGCCAAGTTACAATCAATTTTAAACAGTTAGAAAAACCGGAAGTGAGTCATTGATCTACCAGAAGTGGGCATTTAAATTCCTCAAAATCTATCATGGCGAATCTGATAACTCACAAAATATTACAAATATATTTCTATAAAACCTTTTGAGCCTGATATTTATGTTATTTTCTAGAGAACGTACTAAAATATTTCTTATCGTATGAATATTTTTTCAGTTATGGCCTGTTATTTAAATAATGGTCTCATAAAGAATGTCCCATTTCTGATAATATTTACTCAATCAGAGCTCTAAAATTTTTAAATTTTAATAAATAATTTAGTACATTTTCTAGATAAATGCATCTTATTTGCTTTAGTAACAATTTTACTAATATAAGTTCATTACTTTTTTCTGTAATTGCTTTGAAGTTTATCGAAATATTGCTAAAATTTCACTTATAATTGTGATTTTTGTAAAGTTGGTAATTTATTTTTATTGTTAGTTAAATATTAGTATTTATTGGCACAGAGTCCTTGAAAAGCATTTATAATGTTTAAATATGCTGAAAAGGACTCCAAACGTGTTCGAATACCTTAACTTTTTTAATTTCTTTTCAAATTTATTGTATTAATCAGTTCGAATTCTTCTTTTAATTTCTTTTCAAATTAATTTATTTGTACCAAATATATTGCACAATGCATGAATAATTTTCTTTTAACTTTTAATTTATTTTCAAATTTATTTATCTAAGAGAATTTGGACAATAATTATATTATTTCTCGAATTCTATTTTAAATTTTTACAGAACCAATTATTACATTTTATTGCTAATTTTCTACAAGTCCTCAATGAAAAATCAAAAAGGTCTGAATCTCTTCATTTTTTACTTCGTTCAATCATCTTCGGTTACCACCCATCTGGTATAGTGGTTAAGGACCTTGACTGGTGTCCCGTAAGGTTTGGGTTCGAATCCCGGCGATGGCATGGATGTTTATAAATGTATAGTGCAGGGGGTGGTCAGACCGAGAGGGCCGCATGTGACCCACCTTGAATAACTTTGTGGCCCGCGAGATTCATTACAACTTTACAAAATACGACTATTTCGTGCAATATTTTTGTTTTTAGTGTATTTTTAACAAATAAATCCCATAACTGTTTCTATTTTACCAAATTGTTTCTGTTACTGCAAATATTTTTTTTTTTTTCGAAAATGAAATTTATCAAACATAAATCACGCTCACGGAAGAAAACATGCAACATCAATTACGTGCGCAAATACACGCATTTGAGATTGACTTGCAAAAACTAAGTGAAAGAGTTGAGAAACAAATATCTTACTAATTAAACAAATTAAGCATTATTTGATCATTGCATTGTTGTTATACAATTTACGTTTATATACGTGAAAAGCAAAGAAAACAATAATAATATGTCAATCTATATATTTTAAATTTTCCCTTCAATAAATGCATGGATCCAAATATATTATAAAGATATATATTTTTATATATGACCCGCCGGATTATAATGTTTTTCCAAAGTGGCTCGCGAGGTAATTTGGATTGGTCACTCTTGGTATAGTGCATGAATCAAAGAGGCTATCTAAATGTTCCTCGAACCGCAAGTCCTCTCGAGAGGTTAGTAGGAAATCTCTGACCACACCACGACGGAAACGTGCCAAATTGTACTGTAACCTGCATGGTGAGTAAAGCTGCGGCTAACGACAGACGTAAATACTAGTCCTTGCCCCAATGAATTTCGTGGGCAATAATCTTACGAAACCATCGATCGTGGGGCATTAGAAAAACTACACTGCATCAATCTTCATTCTAAATTTCAGTAAGCAAATTGGTAGTATTTTAAGCACATTGAGAAAATGCATTAAAATCGAGTTATTGCATAAAATCATATTAATTTTTTTTTCTTGATTAGTTTCAATTATTAAAAAATTTAAATTAAATTACTCTTATAAACATTTTATCCATTATGTGAATAGCATTCCGTAATACGATCACTGACACATGTATGAACACTATTTAATAAATACCGTAAGATCCGGCGTATAACTCTCACCTATACTTTCAAGCTGCAATTTTTAAATTTTATTTATATTCGCCATACAACAATCACCCTCTTTTTTTACGGAGTAATCTGAAATATATACGTGAGCAATGATTTCAGTTTTTGATGTCATTTATTCGAGGTATTATTTCAAGCCTTAGAAAAATTAGTATACTTCTAGAACTACAATCCCTTAAGTTCACAAGGAACGTCATTTGTTTTAAATAAATAGTATCTCGTTCTATGTCGAAGTCTAATTCTTTTCGATGCTTATCTGTTTTCAGTTCCTACTATTAGTTCACTCTCTCTATATATACATGTATATATATATATATATATATAGATATGTCTTGTTCAAATTTTCAATCGTTAATAAAATACTTTGTATTCATCCCTTCAAATTCAAATACATTTTTTAAAACTTATAGTGGATAGCACTTGGTGTTAATACAGTTTTTCAAATATTAATTCATTAATTAAATTTAAAATGAATAAATGGTAACAAAAAACCAAAAAAATAATAGTCCAACAGCATATATAGAAAGAAAAGGAGTTTCTTGTGTCCCTGTAGCGCAATGGATAGCGCACTAGGCTTCTAATCCAAACGTAGACGGTTCGAACCCCACCTGGGATGGTCTAGTGTATGAGAATGTTGCTTCTTTTCCAAAATACTATTTTATTAGAATAATTAAATTTCAACTGAACAATTAGTAACAGACAAAAATAATAGTCTAACACCATACACAGAAAAAGGGAGAATTCCAAGGAAAATCGTTTCTATTTTATCACTTAATATTGTGCTTCTGTCATATTGATATACATATTTATATTAACTTTATTTAATAAAAAGTAATTAAAATATATATAAAATATTTCTTTGTTGACCTAAGTAGAAATTGACTTAAAATATTTTTTTATGTTACTTGTTTATTTTTAAAGCTCTCATTTGATACCCGGCGTATAACGCGTGCCCGTAAATTTCTATCGTATTTTTTGCGTTTAAAGTGCGCTTTATACTCCGTATTTTACGGTAATATAAAAAATTCCACTAGAAATAAATTTCTTTGTTTGTGGCACAAAATAAATTTCTTTTTGTACTACCCTATTTGTAATATTTCCGATATGATATATAACAATATATTTATGATGTAAATTAAATTTTAATTGCTCTGTTATTTTAACACTTTTATTTCTGATTCAATAGGTGCTCCTTCTATCTATCAAATAGCATCTTGGATTCTTCCCTGGAAAAGAAAATTCAATAAACTTGATCCTTGAATGAAATCATTTCATCTCTCCTCCTATCAAGAGGGGGGAGACAAAAGTGCAGTGTGACTTTGCTTTCGTCTTGTGAAGGTCGCGATTGGCATAACATCCTGCTTTGTCGGATGGCTTTGAAAAAAGAAACAATGGAAAACAGTACACGACTGTTTATAGAATGATGAGACAGACAGTCAAGGAGGAAAGCACTTTGAGAAGCTACAGTAACGGCAATGCTTTTTCATTGCTTCGTGTGTGTGTGTTTGTATTTTTTAAGGTTACTTGCTTGAGCAATGTCAAATATTTTCCAGGCTGTTTTTTTACTTCTGAATATTGGCATTTTGATTGATGTTTCAGTAAAGGAAGACAACAATTGGATGTTAGGATTTAGGTATTTTCATATACCTTCTGTTTATTCTCTAAACCAGTTTCCCAAACCTTTTTGGTTCATAGACCCCTTGTCGTGTTTTCCAGTTTGGGGTAGACCCCTGCTTTTTTAATATTAAATTTTTGCAAATTCATCAACTTAAATGTGTTTTTGATAGCTGGTATAGAGATACTTACTTTAAAAAATTAAAATTTTTTACTGTAGGGAAGTGTAGTATGAAAACTTAAGAAAACAAACACATCTTAAGTTTAAATATTTATTAATTAAATTAAAAATAGTACTATTACGTAAAATAACTGAGCAATGAAAAAGAGGTTTTATTAGGAGGGAGGAATCTGATGCTTTGTAACAAATTTTCAACATTTGGCATCAATTTTGTTAGGTTAAATCCTACATCTTCTCACTTAGTAGCGTCCAGTCTTTTCTTTTCTTTTTGATTTTTGTTATGAAGATCGGCAACCGCCCTGAAATTCCTTTTCTCTAGGAAAAGCAATTTTAAATTTTTCTCATGATATTCCATAATTTGATATAGATAGATATGTTTATATTATAATAAAATATTACGTAAATAAATAAGTAACACCCCTGTGCATGTGGAATATTTATTCCGCCCTGAAAGTTAAAATTAAAGTTATAAACTGGTTAAATGAGATACAAGTGCAATACAATTGTAGACCCCAGTTTACACCTCATGTACCCACAATTTATTTTCCTGCTGGCGTAGACCCCTCGCAAGCCGTCGCAGACCCTTAGGGGTCGATATAGTCCACCTTGGGAAAAGCTGCTCTAAATGATAATGCATTTGGAAAATGCGTGAAGTGTACGCGAAAATGTGAAGCGGGAATTGATATAATTTACTGTTAGTTTTTTTTAAACCCCAGTCTGTCTTTCTCAAAATAGAAAAAGATCTTCTTTTATAAGCAACAGTATTAATAATATATAAGTTATAAACTCCCATATATAAATTCACTAAATAAAGCTCACTAAGTACGGACTGATTTGTATCAGTGCAAATATATAGTTGAATTTATTTGCACATTTTATTGTTTACGCATTTTTGTGTCGATGTTAAATACAAATGGGTTTTTGATACATCTATTTAAAAATATTTTTATACCAATAAACTCAACAAAGGTTTTCAAATACATGATTAAAAACTAAATTCAGTTAAATTTTTTTCGTAAGGAATAAACATTCTATATTTCTCTTTATTACAAATAGAAAAGGATGTGAATACATTCGTAATAATTCACCACTTAAATGTTCTGTCTAGGGATTTTATCTAATTTATTTAAGTCTTCAGCCCTCCAAGACATCAAGAGATAATTAATTTCATTAGTTTATCCACCTAACGGGAAATATCCTTCTAACGACATCTTGCTCTCTTTAAAAACTGCCACATTGGCACATTTCAAAATAAGATAATTCAATATTGCATCGTCCAATTATTCTAATCAATCATGGTATTCATTGAAGGAAATCATATGATTCTTAAAAGTTGAGGAAGCTATAAAAGTTGATATCTCCGGAACGCGAATATAGAACGCTTTTATGTTTCGTCTAATTGCACACTTGTGTATGTGTTTCGTTTTGTCCCTTTATGTGTGAGTATTTGTTTGTACTCATCTCCATAAAGTAAGGATAATTCAGAATCACACAGAAATTGATTAAAAAAAGGGGAAATTACCCCTGAAGAATTACCACACACGTCTTCAAGAATAATGTGCAAATTATAGGAAGCAATGGTACGTCACAATGACGAGATTATAAGAGACGGATATATAAGCAATGGTGGCAAAGAAGTAAAGCTGTTCATCTGCGTCGTGTAAGCCATTCAATGACATAGCCGAATAGTTGTGATACAGAAGACTCATGTGGATGATTTTTTTCATGGTAAGATTATCAAGCACCTGGAATGTGGGTGTACTCAGATGGAAGTATCCTAGAAACTTGGAATTGCCCAAATTGTCATTTCTAGGCTTTGTCAACGATTCCAAGATGATGAAAATGTCAGTAGACGCTGCAGTACAGGTCGCTCACGAGTAACAACGCCAAATGAAGGCCGGTATTTGGCAGTACAAAGCCGAAACAAGCAGTCGGAGTGCAGCATCCAACCTGTCTCCTCAGCTATCTGTAGCTACGGGTACGAGAGTTTCAAGATATACCATGTACAAACATTTGCGAAATATTGGTCTATATGTTCGCAAGCCTGTCGGATGTGTTCCGCTCACAGTAACGCACTGCCGCCAACGGTTTGCCTGGAGTAGGAAGCATGCAATGTCTACATCATCATAATGGTGTTTTCCGACGAGTCGAAGTTTAGCTTGTAGTCTGATCCCCGTCAGATATTGATATGGAGAGCACTAGGCAGCCATTACCATCAGACTACATTATTGAACAACACCCTCACAGCGGTGAAAGATAGCTCGTTTAGGGGAAAATTATACTGGGCCCTAGAAAATATCCGTATGTTCAAATCGGAGACATGACAGGCTTAATTTATTAGGACATCATTCTAAAACAACATTTATGTTTGTTTAGGGGTGCCATGAGCACAGAATTTGTGTTTGATAGTTATAACGCCCGTCCTTATCGAAAAAACATCGTAAATGAATGCTTGCAATCAGAGGATATCACCCGTATGGAAGAGCCAGTTTTCTCACTTGACTTGAATTCGATAGAGTATTTGTGGGACATGTTTGGCCGACAAAAACTGCAGGTTGTCAGCCACTTCCTCCTCGTGTAATGGAACTTCGGAGAGCATTGCTTTCTGAGTAAAGTAATCTTCCCAAGATCATCTCCTTAATTTATACCCAGCATGCCTAGGCTTTCTATGGTTTCTATTTCATATCATGGGAGACATACAGTGTATTAACAATCATTCCGACTATGTAATATTAAGTTTTTGTAAAGAGGGTATTTTTTTTATAATTGCTCCAAGGAGCAAAACTCGCAATTTTTTTTTATGAATGGAATCATACGTACACCATTTTTTCGTTCTGTATCTTTTTTTTAATATCTGGATTTTATGAATAAATTATGTTTGTTTTGTTTCTGAACCTTTATTTGTCGGAGTTGGCATTATTCTTATTTTATGGATATGAGTATGTATATATATGTATATATACATAAATCTGTGAAACTCATGATGAAACTCATTACAAAATCTGTGTGATGAGATTAATTTTTTTTTAAATTTTTGACAAAAACAAAAAGAATTATTAAAACGATAGGTTAGACTAGTAACATAATCATATTTTGTAATCAACAAATGTATTTCTAAGGCTAAAATTGGGTTATCAATGCTTTTAATATTAAAAAAAAAAAGCTGAAACAAGTAAACAAGAAATTTATAAGCTATTGGTTAGTTAGTAAATAAGAAATATATTCATTATACCATGGAAAATCTTTTACATTTAAAATGCTGAAATAAAATGTTTCAAAGTCACTACAAAAAAACCCTTTTTTAAGAAAAATTTACGAATCAGTGGGATTTACTCATTTGGACATAATTCTTTACTGATATTACAAGACTTTGTAGCTCAATATTGAAATTTTACTTCTTTATTAAAATGATTAAGGAAACAAAACTCCTTCTATAGACCGCTAGGGAGTTAAATATGTTGAAACATTTTATAATTAGTATTTGTTTTAAGAATTATTTTTTTACCTCTATATTATCTGATTTACGTCGCGATACACATTTCCAACCTAACAAAATATATTTCTCAAAAACAATTGATGAAAATATATTAAAGTTATTACTAACATTTTGGATTGACATTTAAGTCAAATACGTTAAGTACATAACCACGTTTGGATTACGCTGTGTTCAACATACCCAATCTGTCAAAATACACATTTGTATGCAGAATAGTGCCTCCTGTAGCACGTTCAACAGCATTGAGGGTGTCACGTTCTCACAGACTGCAACTGTTTTGTTTTGTTTGTTTTTTGTCGTTGGTTCCACTGCATTACACTCTCTCTTTCAGATAACCTCAGAGGAAAAAAATTCATGGGAGTTTGATCGGATGCTCGTGCAGTCTATTCAACGGGAACGTCGTAATGATGTCGCAGTCATTTGCATACGAAGTAGCGCACTCTCCGTACGCAATGGAAGGAAACCAAGTCAAGTTCAAAACCTTCTATTAACTACATCCGTCTCTTCGAAGTATCAATTATCGAGTTACTCATATTTCATGACGAACTGAAACTAAGTATTCAGTTACTTATTCTTCGCGACTAACTGGAATTAATTGCTTCAGAATAAGATATGGGATTGTTTCATAAGAATCTTTTGAATGACATATGCTGTGAAATTAAATCATAAGATTACTTAGGACTTAAATCAAAGATGCGATCGGTAATAGATTTTAAAGTATACAAGTTTAATTATTTATTAAATGGGCATTGTGAGAATGTATATGTATATGCGTACATAATCACCATAGAAGAATTGCTTTTTTTTATTAGTGTTAACGTGATATTTTTTTATTATGATATATAATGATTATATGATATTAAAATTGATCTTTACCAATAGTAAAATCTCTCTCTAAATATATATATATATATTGGAGAAAAGCGACTCACTCTGTCCTCACGAGATCTCCGGATTTATATATCAAATTTGGTAAACATGTTTCTTTTGTTGAGTATAGATCCGCTAAGAACATGTCTTATGGAAATAGACTTCCTAAGGTGGTTAAGGGGATGTATAGATAAAAAAATCTGGTTTTGAACTATTAGACCTACAGACTTTAAATTTGGTAAATGTGTTTCTTTTGCTGAGTACAGATACGCTAAAAACGGGTTTTATGGAAATCACCTCTGAGGGAGGTTACGAGGGCGGAAAAGGTAGTTACATTTCCGTTTTAGAAATACAAGTCCTTTCCTTCTTAAATCAAGAGGGAGGAGGGCTAAAAAAATGTTTTTCAGTTGAATCGAAAACTTAATGCTGGGACTTAGATATCAATAACTTACAAACAGAATATAAACACAACGACTAGTATTCTATAAAGTTTATGTAAAAAAATGGCTTGTTTTCTGCTTTATATAGCATTTTTAAACTGGCTTTAATTCTCTTAAGATAAATGTTATGTTTGATAAATATATGTTTTTTTTTTCCTGCACCGTGAGAGCACTAATAATTTTCTTCTTGACATATTTTCCTATTTTCCTTAATAAACGGTTTTAGTGATATATTTTCAATTTATAAAACGTCGTGTGGTATACAAATGTGACATATATTGGTGAGAAACATATTTCATTTAAATAGTGGGATTATGAATAATTGTCTTATGAATAGTTGATTCCTTAGTGCATACTTTAGTTTCAAGAATTTTTTTTTATAATGCAAGCTTGAAAACGGATTAACTAATCTCGAAAATCATGAAAACTAATTTTGTTAATTAAAGTCTTTTAAGAGAGATATATGCTGCAAAAATTCTTACCTCTTCGTCTTTCTCTTCAAAAACTTCTTTAAAGTTTTCAAGGTTAAACTCCATTTTGAAATCTTTTAATTCATACAAATTATCCATTTTAACTGCAAAATACGACTGCATATTAGTTTTTAAACAAAGATATTTAAAAAGAAATTTTTAATATGATTATCCTTTCTATTGAGACATTTTTCTTTTTAAAAATATTTGACAAAGGTAATAAAAATAGATGGTAAATATATAAATGAATACGATCAACAAAGAAGTTTAAATATTAAAGCTTAATTCTTGTTATTTATCTCCAGATGTCTTTACGAAATTTTTCATTTTGGACAAAATCTGATTTTTATGTGCTAAATAAATAAATTTTAGCCCAGTACGCCTGAGGGGTAGTGAATCGCGCTTCCACACCTCAGGTCCGAGGTTCAAACCTCGGGCTGGGTAGGGAGGACTCAGCCTTTCACCCCTTCAGTGGGTCTATAAATGAGTACTAAGCTTGCTAGGGAACTTAACACTGAGGGTTTCGCGTCAGACTGACCACCTGTACGGAATATCTTCTCATGCACTTCAATTATAATGATGTATATAGAATATGTTTGTAAATAAGTAGAGTTTGGTTATATTTACACTAATTACTATTAAAGTAATACTGAAATGCCTCAGACTATGCATTAATAAAAATTTACAATACAACCAAAATATTTCACTAAAGTTGCGTCTCCTAAATTTGCATAAAGATGAAATATTAGCCATGCATAAGTATAAAGAGGAATATTGAGTGATATTCAATAAATTAGTAATTTTATCTGTCTTCAAGAAAGATTTTTCTGAAGAAACTAAAAACATGGAAAAATGAATTGCCATAAATGTATCGTAATATCTGGCGTATAACGCGCACTTTTAACACACAAAAATAAGATCGAAACTTACGAGTACGCGTTTAAACGCCGGGTATGAAAATGATGGCTTTAAAAACAATTATAGTTTTAAAAAACTAAAAAACACCTTTTTTAGTTAATCGAACTAAGATGCAACTTAATCTTTTAGTCGCCAAATCTGGAAAAGGGATCTGAAATGAGTCGCTAGATGCGGGATGGGATCTGAAACGGGAAATCGTTAATCCTGATGATCCTGATCAGTACAATGGAACAAAATTATTAAATTATTGTATTGTCATCGATCCTGGACATGTGAGAAAAAATTTGAATTAATTTGACCGTTTAAAGTGGGTAAAAAGTGAGTTCAAAGATTCCGTTACATACAAGGGAAGCTTATAAAAGGGTGTTAAAAAAACAGATGAGCATAAAAATATTAGATTTTTACGTATACCGAAATATTGTTTATTTAAAAGAAATTATTTTCCTTATGAACTTAAAGAGTTGTGTACATAGTTCTAGAAAAGTTCTATTTTTTTCAAAAGTCTGGGATAATATCTCGAATAAATGACTTCAAAACATAAGGGTATTGCGCATGTATATTTCAGGTTTCTTCGTAAAAAATGGATGGCATTATACAGCAAATATACCTAAAAGTTAAAAAATTCAGTTTGAAAGTATAGTAGGTGCGCGTTGTACGCCAGCTTCTATGGTACGTTTTAAATAGATTCATTGCTTTTTTGTTAAACAAAAAACATTAATGATTTCTTTAATTAGAGTAAAACTTTTAATTGAACGAAAATTAGTTGAATTTTTAAGGTTGTGATTATTCTCTTTCCTGTCTTTCATCGTATCTTCTAAATTCTACTGGGACTCATTATTCAAGGATTTAACAAACATTTTCCTTAAACCAAGTACTTAAAAGGCTGATTAGTTTTTCAAATAATATACATTTAAGGATGAAACATATAATGTTTAAAAGAAAAAATTTATTTAATACTATTTTCTTACAAAAAAGCAAGATATTAACTTCTTTTTTGGAAATTTTAACATTTTTTCATATATTTATTTTAAATGATTGTTGAGTGCACTTAAAATTTAATCCGTGTTTTGGTGAACATTTGTTTGTTTTTGCGTGTTGATATAAGTGTGTGTATGTATAGATGTTTATTTGTTCGTGAGTATGTATGTGGGTATATATGTAGTGTGTAAAAGAGAAAGTATGCTGCAAATTAATATAACTATTTTACGGAAATAAACTCTTAAATGTTTTAATATTTTATTTAAAAGTATCTTAAGTCAGCATTCTAAATTATAATTATTTTATTTAAATCTAAATCAAAGAGCATTTGCCTATAAATATGAAGTTCGTGCATTTTTCAAAAAAATATACAATTTTTAAATGTTATAAAATAAATACACTTAACTCATCTACTAAGCAATTTTGCTAAAAACTTCATTCTGCAAACCTTGAATCTAGCTAATTTTTGAACTGTTATGATATTATCAAAAACCTTCTGTCCCTATATTACAAATAATATGCAAAGGAAAAAAAACTTTTATCAGTGGAAACTACAAATTGTATGTATTATATCTCTGCATGTCTGTCTCATCACTAATTTTTTTAATTACATATCCTTTTATACCTTATCGACACAGCTAGCTTTAGGAAACATTACAAATATAAATAATTAAGATTACTTAGAACTGCATATTATCACAACCTTGTTAATAAGAAAGATGTTCAAAAGTATTTTAAGCAGAAAATTATGAGCTGTAACACAATTAAAATATATACTTACAATAGGGAACACATGAGTCCTCTTATATAAGAACATCCAATAATAAACACACACAATACATCCACTATGACATAAAATTAAGTAACTCCATTGTGAAGAGAATCCAACAAGGTATTGCTTACCACCAATTATATCTCTAAGGTATGCAGCCTTGAAGTTAGGGTACAGAAGTGCAAAAAAACCAGATGAGCAGGCTGCAAGGACGATGCTCTGGGCACCATGGACTGTATCACTGGAACACAGTGATCGGACGAAAATATTAAACAGAAAATAAAAGAAAAACTTTTTCTCAACTTCCGCACCTAGAGTCCGGAATAACAGTTTTGCCCCAAGGAAAATCGGAAAGGGTCAATGAACAGAAACGGCTCGAACGGTACCCTTTAGTTTAGTTGATGCCGGCACACCGGTAAAGAAGTGTCTTCGGCTGTCAATGAGATGACTTTTTTATTATTTTTTTTACTTCACATGAAGAAGGTCTTTGAAGCGGAAACTACGTCTAGTCTATGTTTCATAGACCTATTAAATCTTCTTTTCTTTCTCAGTGTTCCGTTCTGCTGGCTTAACTAATAATAGTCAAGGCTTCACTTACCTCCTAAGTTGCTGCTTGCATGCTCTGTTCAATACGAAATGCGTTCAGAAAATCTTTTTTTTAAACTGTTATTGTGAGAATGAATGAGAGAAACTCTGAAATAAACAAACTTGTCGCGTAAATAGTCATTGTAATGATCGGCAACGAGGAAGGTTTGAGTCCCACAAATAAATGATTACAGAAAAAAAAATGCTGACTAGTCTGAAAAAGGCCATACATGTTCACTCCAGTAATTAAGAATAGTTTCGTATATATAATTATTGGACTATAACTTTTGCAGAATAATTATATATGAAATGAGAACCAGTTTCTGTGCAAACTTAATATCTTCGCAATTGCTTTGAACTATTTAATCTTAAATAATGATTTTTAGTCAATTTGAATTGCATAAAAAATAGCTTTTGTAATTTTTACTTCTAAGTATCTTCATTTAAATCCATTGGAAATATATGTGAGTTTATATTTCTTAAAACTAAACATTTTAATGAGCAATCTTAAGATTTAACAAAGAGTTTCTACCCTTTCAGGAATAATGGAAACATTTTCCCCCGTTTTGAAATTGGTGACTGTTGTATTCAACAATAAACTTATCTGCATTTTTACGCAGAATATCAAAATAGAAAGTATGCCGAATGCAGTTACGCAATCGAAAATGTCCGGGAAGAAAAAAAGAACTGAACTTAGAGCCAATGATATCGTGGGCCAATATCGCCAATTGCGGGGTGTTTTCTTATTCTTGTCGCTTTTTTCAGTTTATTGTGCCGTGTAATAAATATTACTGCGTTTTTTCACGTGTTTTATATTGTTCGATAAGTATAATTTTGTGCAATAATAAAGTGTATAGTTAAACATATGAAAACAAATGCCTGATAAAATTACTCTTTGATAAAAAAAAATACACATTGTGTATTTTTCTTCTGATGTTTAATTATTTCGCGTCTAAAACAAATATAAATAAATTAAAACAAACAGTTATATACTAATATTTATTCTTAGCATTATTAGGGCTCTATAAGGGTTAATTATCATCTTTTTCCTTTTTTGAAGTCGAGTTTTCTGTCTTAGATTAAACTAATAAATTTTTAAATAAAGTCTTAGACAAGAAAACCTGTAAAAATATTCTTTGAAAATTTCATCCGAAAATGAAAAACACTTAAAAAATTCTTTGCAAGCACTAAACTGGCTTTGTTCACTTTCTCGCAATGTTTTTAAGCGTGCGCATTTAATATATAACACACATAAATAATTCCATTTAGAGAAGCATACTTAATTTTTATAAACAGTTTTTATTATAAGAAGTTAATCTTTTCTTCAAATGTAAAAAAACATAGTTTTAACGACTACAATTATATCGAACTTACAATTATGAATAACAATACGTTCTTAAATTCAATTGGAAACTGATAACCTTTATATGAAACTAAACTTCAGAGCTAAAAAAATAATTCTTTTCTAGAATAATCAACGCGTCATTTATTCCAAAAATGGAGCTTATTTGAAGAATTTAAGAAAGAGGTATTTATGATATTTTAATACTAAATCAAAGCACCACATTAACGTAAAAAATCGTGGAATCAAAAAAAAAAAACCTATTGAATATTTCTTGTTGTAATGAAATGTTTCTATACTTTATGAAGCACGCATTCAGAAAGCATAATAATTTATACTAAATACATACTTCATATGTTGCTACGGATAATTGTCATTCATCGTAAATTCCATTCCTATATCAAAAATAAATTACTATTGAAAATGCAAGCATTATTGAGCCAAACAGGATTTATGAGGTTGATTTTTCTAGAGAAGGTTAGAGAGAAAAGAGATTTTATATATTGTATTCATCTTTAAAAATTATATCTAGTTTGTAATCTGTAAAGAAGGATTTAATAAAGTTCTTATGAATATTTAATAAATTGAAATCCTATTTATAAAACATAAAATTAATTAAGGAGCTGAGAGCCAGAGCGGACCAATCCACAAAAAATGACAAAGCGATTTTTCCTCCAGTAGAACGCGAAGACAGGATTTTCTAATTATTGATCACATGCAGATCAAGAAAAAATATTAAATACTAACCTCCAAAAAAAAACAGCTTCTATATTACTACAATTTTGTAAAGCGTTTTTCTCAAAATAACAGCCGGTGAGATTGGTCCACTCTGGTTCTCAGCTTCTTAATAATTAGTGCATTAACAAAAGATATGTTTTTCAAGCTAAATATAGAGTTCATACTTTTTATTTTACAGCTTAGAGTATTATATTTCAGGAGTGAAGTTAAAAAAAAATTACGTTAGAGATTCTAAGCTAATGTGAGCGTCAACTACTTATGCCACAACTGGTTTATAAAAAGTAATCTAGATTTATATCAAAGCATAAAACTCATATTACCAAATATTTAATAAGAAAGTATTTTTCAAGAGATATCACATACCCTCTAGTTTTTGTAATGCATCGTTCACTAATTATGAAGCGAGGTTTGCTAATCAGAAAACTATTTCAAATTCTCAGTTATTTTCTTAATAATCTGTTTGGTTAAACAGAGGAGCATTTTTAATTTTTAAGTCAATGTATAATATTTGTTTCACTTTGAGTTAAAAATATAAATACAGAAGAGACTTTACATACCCTGTTTTTCGATCATTGTCATCTACTGTAGGGACTTAATTGTTTTTGATAAGAAACTAATTTATCCACTGTTATAGTGTGCTTCATTTTAAAATAAAAATACAAATTCACTTTAAATTTAACTACTTCCTTGCTTCTCATCATAAGATTCTTTCATTTTTAGCACACAAAAAATCAATATGTCGGTAACATAAAATACATCAACATTTGACTAATAAACTAATATATTGTTATTTAAATAAACTAATATATATATATATATATATATATATAGTAGTTGAGTTTTGGTACGCAAAACCTATGCATATGTTAATTTATAGTATAATATATTCAAATTAGAATCATCTTTAAAACGTTCTCTTAGGTTTATTTTTTTAGCCAGGATCACACAAAGTAAAGACTTTAAATATTAAAAATACTAGGAAAAATATTATTAATACCATATGTGATTTAAATAACTGTATTTATAAACAGATGTTTTTAAAATTTTAAAATTTACTGGGCCGTGACGATTGTATTATTATACAAATTGAATTATTATAATAATTCATTTTTACCTTTAGTTTTGAAAAGACATAAAATTAGTAGTTAACTCATTTTAAAGAGTATTTGTTAATTTTATTTGTTAAAACCTGGAGGCAAACGTAACCACATTATACCTTACTTGACCTTCTGATTTCTTGATTATTAACCACAAAGAAATTCAAATGCTTTGTTTTAAATATCTTGATAACAAAAAATACTGCATTAGATTTCAAATATATATGACTTTATTTTTCTTTTTTAGGTAAAAAATATATTATTTAGCTATGTGGGAATTTAGACAGGGGTTACTCGTTTAATAACCTATTATGATAAAACAGTTTCAGGAAAAAAGTTACACAATATGTTTTTTGGAAATACTTAATCATTCTTTTTTCAAAGACCAAAGCCCGTCTGAATTATTGAAATGAAGGGCAAAGATTTACCATCATTGTGGCTGATTATCATCTTTTATAATTCAGTTCGTCTTTTGAATTCGCTATTTTGACACAAGAAAATGACTGATGTCTGATGCCATTCGGATAGTGTCGGATTTTTTTCTATTAGTTATTTAAGAAAAGATAACCACTACTGCAAATTTTGAATGCAATTACAATATAGTTACAAATGTGTGTGTTCTAAATTTATTTCTCCTAAGTTTTTTCTCAATTTTACTAAATATTTGCTAAGTTCATACAAAGTTTTACTTGTATCAAATATTTCATATTTTTTTTGCAGACTATTCCTAACAAAATCACACGAAATGCATTTTCTTAGTATTCTGTTTCCTAACAAAAGTAAGGTCATTTGATTTTTGACCAGATTGAATGATGGGTTTAGTATCTCTTTAAGCAAAAGCCAGAGTTCCGCGACATTTAATAGCTGAAATCTGAAACGTCCAAGACTCTTATTGTATGTAAATAGTGTTGATGATGCATAGACAGTGTGTTGCATGCCGTTGATTTGACCCTGGTAAACTTATCTGAGCTTTGAACAAAACAAGGAAGCTAGTGGTTCAATGGTTTCAAATATAGTAATTTAAAATCGAGAGCTTCGCATCATATACAAAGATTCATCTGACAAAATGGGTAAGTATTTAATTTGTCTGTAAGCATTTTTAATGCAAGAATAGAATTAAATTGAATCTCTAATACCTTTTATTTCATTAACTTGATTTAAGAAATGTATAACTGTTATTAAACACTGGTATAGTTAGTTCTGAGAGGGCCCTATATCAAAATTCTTTCTGGGTCCTTCTTTAGATATAAGAACCTTGTTAGTGGGACTGTAGATACACATTTTGGGGCCCCTGTAGCTTGCTTGGGAGCCCCGTATCATTGATACGGCGGTAGCTACGCCCCTGTATTAACATTATTCCCAGATGTCTCTCTAAAAAAGCATTTAGCCACATATTATCACTTTTAGGTGACGAAGTTTGTGTAACCCTTTGCTACCTCTTCCTTCCTATCGTTCACAGAACCATGTTAACTTGGCAGTACAAACATCCATCCTTCTTCAAGTTTTCCAATCTCATCTCTTCAAGGCCTCCATTCTAAGTTTGACTAATAAGGAATACTTTAATTTATTTCACTATATTCACACACACACACACAGATATACATACGTTATCGTACATAAAAACAAATTCTAAGCCAATGATCTCTCAGAATAGATGCACGTGGGTGGAGGCTAACTACATCACACTGAGTATACCTCAGTCGAAAATGAAGAGCTCTATCTGTCCGTTCATCATAATGACTTTTTACATAACCACGTCAGGGCTCTAATGGTCTCTTAGACTGATGTTAGTGATATGAAAGTATTTCCCTTCATCTCTCCATATTAAGTTCTGAGAACCGTTTTTCAGAATTAAATGTCTAAAAGCAGTGAAGATTACGTGACCCCATTGATGAGATATCCAACATTTGTGTTCATTATACCACTATTGCATAATGGCAATGATAAGCTACTCTTATTGCTATACAGCGTTCAAGATGACGGGCAAGGAGATCAATCTTATGAGTCGTTGGATCACAGAAACCCGGGACACCTTTCGTTCAGGTGAGCAGTGCTACCCTCCACTTGGTTTCGGTACTATTCGATGATATACAGGTTATCACACATTTGGCGTTGTTTTCTTTAACCGACCACCATTAACCACCTTTCTTTTGCTGTAGCTTTCCTTTGGAAGGCTTTCCAAGATGCAACACTTTGTCAATTCCAGTCTCTTGAGCAACACTCTTCAAAAACTGCGCTCTTCCTTTAATTTGCAAATCCTTCTACAACGTGTAAAGGTGACCTGATAGAATTTCTTTTAGTGATATTGCACTCCAGATCTCACTTTCATTTACAACGAATGTCTGGAAATGCACTTTTTCTCTTGTTTTTAAATTGTCTTGCACTAAGTGCACTGACTCTATTTTTTTGCGTCTTCAAGCCACCTACGACACCTTACTCCTGATATTTACATATATGAAGGAAAATAATCACACAAAACAGAAGTACGTTCAAATAAAAACTAGGTTGATAAGGTCAAAAAAATTGAATGTGTACAAGGACATACAAGCATTTGAATACAATACACAACACATACAAAGAAGGAAATCTGCAAACATTTTTAGTTTTGTTTTGGTTTAATTTGATTCTAGAAATCTTATCATATAAGCAAAACATAACCCATGAGAATAAGGAGAATTACTTGAAAATAATTAGAAACATTGAATGAGTATAATAAGCAATTCAACAGTGGAACGTATGTAAATAAGTTTGAAATTTTTGAATAGTTTGCATTTGAGGCTCTTTAATTTTTCTTTCTTTTAAAAATGAACTAACACACTACAGAAGACACTTGCCAACATTAAATCAGAGTAAACGAAATTACGATTCCTTGAATTCCTTCCACATATTTCTTAATGTAATATTAAAATATTTATTAAAAAAATCTTTTTCTGATTTCAATTCTTTGCACGAACTATATAAATTTTACTTGTATTTTAAATAAAAAAAGCCTTAAAAAGTTAGTTTAGTGCTTGTATAATTAATCCCTTATAATATGAACTCTTAACTATTTCGTCACAAACCAATAGCACTTGGTTTATCTAATGCAATAGCACTCGGTTTCTGGTAAATCACAAATATGGTATTCTCAAACTGTTTTCACGTTTATTATACCGAAAGAAAATTTAACATGTGTTATTTTGGCCTTCGGTAATTTTATACGCAGATATGAACATTAAACGTGGTCTTGAATATATATTAGGGAAAGGGAAGCAAAATGAGAAGAAAGGTACATTATTATTGTGCATAAAATGTTATGCTAAAATGCGTACTACATCATTTTGAATGTGTGTGTTGTGTATTATAAGAGGATTTTTAACTTTCTATAGGAAATTGTTTAAATCGTGAATAAGTTTTACTTATTTCAAATTCAACATGCTGTGCTCTCTTTAAGCTGTAACAGGCAATAATAATTTCAAAAAAAAATTTAAAACTTCCATCAAAATCAAGATTATGTACTAGTTCTATAAGAATGAATATTTAAGTAAAATCAATATATACATAAAATTAATATATATATATATACATAAAATTAATATATATATATATATAATTAATATATATATATATATAACTAAAATCAATATATACATAAAAGATATATTATGTTCTTCGTAAAGGAATGATAAATAAAATATAAAACATAAAATATACATCAATCCTAAAATAAATAAGTTTTTCAGGTTTTAAATACTACATGATGTATTTATAAAGCACTTTAAGTTGCAATCCGAGATAAAGATTCTCAGAGTAATTTTCTATCTTCTCCCATCAAACATCAAGATCAAGTACTAATTCTTTAAGACGGAATATTGAAATATATAACAAAAAATCAGCAAGAAATGATACTTAGAACAAAGCTTAATTATTTTTTTTAAAACTTTCATGATGAATAAAATTTTCTAGATGAATAATATAAGCAACAATATTTTATCACTGATTGTAATATCTCATATGACGCACAATCTTAAAATTAAGACCTCTCAATATTTTTAATTTCCTTAAGCTACAAAAATAAATATTTGGTAAAAATGTCAACACGCTTCCGACATTGTGTCATATACATTTTTTTAAACCAAAAAAGTTAAAATTTTTTAAAAAACATATGCAAATATAAACTCATTAAATAAAAGTTCACATCAAGGGAGGTTATTTATACAGATGTATTGATAAATACTTTTATTACGTTTTTTATCAGGTCAAGAAAATTATCTAAAAAAAACTTGGAAGTTAAAGTTGTGTAGCAAGTAAGTTAGAAAATTATCTCTATTGTTTATTAGGAGGAATGCGCACAGGTAGAAGGAAAAAGATAAATGCGATTTTTTTTGCCACTATACAGTCAAGTTCAACCAGTTTCCTGCCGCTGTAGGCGGCGGCACAAAAAATGCTGCAAAAAATTCTTCACCAGAAAGAAGATTTAGTCAAGCTTCTCTCTCTCCAATGTAAGAATAAAAGTTTTTCTTTACTTAGAATAAATGTTGATCATGACTCTACAAACACTTTTACCGAGCTAATGTTTTTTTTTCTTTCGAACTTCTTTCTCCCTATACTTTGAGGTGAGATTTATAATCATACAAGCACGTTTAGTTCTAGAAGCAAAATATGAAAGGAATCTGCAAATTCCAAGGGAAAACTACATTGTATACACAAATTACATATATATTACAAATTATATATTTACAAAAAATCACATTCTCCTAAGGTACATTTAAAAAAATTACTTATTTTCTAATTCAGGGCTCTTGTATAAAATCAAATGGTATATTTAACTTATATTTATTTACCGTATAAATTCGGCGCATAACGCGCCCCTATACTTTCACTCTTTATTTTTTAAATTTTTAGGTATATTCGCCGCATAACGCGCACCCTCTTTTTGACGAAAAAACTTAAAATGTACGTATGCAATTCGCTTGTGTTTTGAAGTCATTTACTCCAAGTATAAACCCAGAATTTTGAATGAATAGTATACTTTTAGAACTACAACACATAAAGATCATTAGGTATGTCATTTATTTTAAATGAACAATATCCCAATCTATGTAGAAGTTAAATTTTTGTATGCTCATCTTTTTTATTTTTGAATCTATCATTTTCCTACCCGTCGTATAACGCGCTACTGCAAATTTCGATATCATTTTTTGTGTTAAAAGCGCGCGTTATACGCCGGATTTTACGGTACATATTAAGTGCTTTTTTATTTTGGAAAAGGAAAGCAGAAGAAAGTGAAATTTGGATTTTAACCATGATAATGATTAAAAAAGAATATTAATGAAAAAGCCAATATTTAAAATTGATTGAATACGTTTTTAGAAAAAGGCGTTGTTGTGTGGAGTCATCAATCATTTCAATTTAGAAGACAAGAGTATGATACTCATTTAACCTAGTTATATCATTAGAAGGGTTTTCGTCTAAGAATAAAGTAAAATTACTTCGATTACAATCTTATCATAAAGTGTTTATTGTGGGCTTCACTCCTAACACTGATTTTTTTAAAAAAAAATGTAAAGTATATTACGAGTAATAATGGGATAAGTGTTCTTGCCTGACAAAATTTTAAATTAGGGCCGTTAAAATGTTAACTGGAATGGGCAATCGATAAGATACTTTGAATCTTATTTTTTCAAATACTACTACTAGTTTACACTATCCCTATACAATTACTTTGTATATTAAGAAGTTTCTGAGCATTTCAATAACTATTTTGTTGATATTTTCAAGCTATTTATCCAAGTCAATGAGAAATATGTCCTGTTCAGGGTATTTTATTTCCATTAGATTATATCACTAACTAAAGGATGTCTAAATTACATCCTTCCTATAAACTTTAGCCTTAGTTTTAGAATACACTGTTTAATCTTATATAGCTAAAATAACTAATTTTTTTTAAGAATCTAAGTATCTTCCTTCTTATCAAAGTAACGGAACATCTTTATTATTTTCATAATTATAAGTTTATCATATTTTTTACACAGAAAAAAATATCTTAGGTAGAGTGATGTACAGGCTTTCGAAAATTATTATTATAATATATATGCTTCTAATATTTAAAATAATTCATACTTTCTGTAAAGTTTTGCTTTAATACAAACTATTTTTAATCATACAAGTGTGTGTTTTCATTTACAAAGAAAAAAAAACAAATTAATTAACGTCTATTTTCTCTCAACTTCAATATTCACCATTCTAAGACAATATTCACAATAATAGAAATAAAAGTGAGTATAAACAAAGAACAACCAATATTATATCATGAAAAGGGAGGGGAAAATTTAAATTATAGGTTTAAGAAAAATTTGAATACGAAATCTAAAAACTAATAAAAGACCTTTCTCTTTTTCACTGTATTGTATATTTAACTTTATACCAGTATTTCTTAAACTATGATCCGTAGACTCCCAGGTGTCCGCAATGTTTTGCTAGGGGCTCGGCAAAGGTCTCTCCTCTAATGTTAAAATTTCCCTCTTTCAGAGAGATTCTGAAAGACCTCGTGGAAAAATGGAAAGATATGTCATCCTAGATTAAATCACTAAATTGTCCCCGATACAACTATTTGCAAGAGCATGAATTTTGTTCAAAAATATTAATTCAATTTGTAATGGATGGTCCATCCCATCCATTAGAGTTCAAGAGTTAGAAGGAAAACTAACCATAGTCACAACAACACATTTTATTTATACTATTCTCAACAGCGACGCAAATTCAATAACCTAAATTAAGAAATGCTCCAATTGATAAATATGGAAGCAATGGCGAAGTAGACGAGGGAATTGAATAGATAATAATAAATCAGATCACTTATACTTAACACGTCCAGGAAATACATCTTCTTATATTTGAAGATAATTTCTAAAGTAATCCAATCCAAACCGACAGAATCCAGTTTAACAACTAATTGACCAAATCGCGTCAATCTTAATATTAATTAAATAATCTACGAAGTAATCTCGTCTAGCTTTACTATATATACGTATATATATATACAACGTGTCCGAAAAAAGATTGTATCTTTTTTAAAATTTTTCTCGAGTTTCTCTGAGGTATTTTTGGAATGTTTTATTATACCAGAAGTTAGGAAATATATCGAAGTTTTTTTCTCCCCACCAAAGTTTTTTTTTTTTTGTACCCTAGAAAGATTCAATACGGGCGCCCTTCGTGACACGGCAGATATCTAGACGATACTCCATTTCCATCCATACTCGCACCAACATGTCTCTTGTAACGGCAGAGCAAATTCATTTCTGATTCGCCCTCGCAGCTCTACCAGATCTCAAGGTAATGGTGGGACAAAGACTGTCTTTGCTAAAGCCCCACAAATAGAAGTCACAGGGCGTCATGTTCGGAGACCTCGAAAGCCATTTCAACAACGTTTTTTATCATCACCACCAGTTTGACCTATCCATCGTTGTGGGAGATGTTCATCTAGATATCTTTTCCCGTCGTTATGGAAATGTGGAGGTCCCAAACCACAGAAGACACAAAATACCTTCTGTGGTTTGGTTGGTGCCATGTTGATAATTTTGTGCACACAAGAAAGGCGGATCTTTCAAAACTTGGAATATCTAGTAGCTTTAAGATTAATTTTCACCCTCTCTATATACTGGGTACCTAGAAAACAAAAAAAAATGTTACATTCTTTTTCGAAACATGGTGGGACAAAGTCTTTGTCCCATCATTACCTTGAGATCTGCTGGAGCTGCGAGGGTGGATCAGAAATGAATTTGCTGCCGTTACAAGAGACATGTTGGTGCGAATATGGACGGAAATGGAGTATCGTCTAGATCAGAGGTTCACAAACTTTTTTGTCTCATAGACCCCTTGCCATGTTTTTTGGTTTTGGGTAGACCCCCTTTTTACCTAATAATGAAATTTTGAAAGTTTATCAACTTAAATATCTTTCAGACAGCTGGTATAGAGCTATACTTACTTTAAAATATTTAAATGTCTAACTGTCGTGAAGTATAGTGTTTAAAACCTAAGACACACACACACATGCTTTTAATGGGATAGATAAATCTGGTGCTTTATCCATTCTGATGTTTCTAAAATGACTGATATCCGTTTCTACAGATAAATTTTACTTTAAGATCTTCTTAGTGCCTATTCTGATCAGTTCCTCTTGTAATATAACATTTATTATTTCTGTCAATGTGACTATATTAATTAATTGCCTACTGTGGTATTACCATATATAGTCAAAACATTTTCAAATCTACAAGTAGTTTCAAAGTCTGAATAAATGACATTTAAATGTTGAACGTAGGTTAAAACGTCATTTCCAGGCAGATTATTTGTGACAAATTGAGAAACTAGAAAAATCAGGACGTCGAATATCATACTCTCCTTAGCTTAATTATGGTAAGAAACGTCAAAATGATGGTAAATCTGGTTTCCACTTGATTAAATTTTCTTTTAAAATAAAAGTCATGATCTGGTTTAGTGAGAGTCACTATCGTAGACCCCCATTTACATGTCATGGACCCCCAAATTATTTTTTCGCTGACGTGGACCCCTGCCTGATATCATAGACCCATATAGACCACTTTGGAAATCTGCCGTCTCACGAAGGCCACCCATATTGAATCTTTCTAAAGTACAACTTCGGTGCAAGAAAAAAAAAACTTCGATATATTTCCTAACTTCTGGTATAATAAAACATTCCAAAAGTACATTAGAGAAACTTGAGGAAAATTTTTAAAAAGGTACAATCCTTTTTGGGCTCACTGTATATATATATATATATATATATATAGAATTCCTCATTAAGATAATTTACATATTTAGTCAAATTTCCCAAGAAATACTGAATTAAAAGCAAAACTTATGCTTTCAAACAAAGATGTTTGCTTTTGATGTGGATTGCTTGAGTGAAAGGTGCGTGTGAGCTGCACATTTAAAGAAAAATGCTTTGTAAGCGCAAGTGTTTTTCGAGCTTCATTCGTTCACCTTCCTCGGCTTTCAATAAACACTCTGTCTTTCCTTTCGTTTCTTTTTTTTGTATTTGTGTCACCTTGCATCACTTGTGCCCATAAATTACTATACAATAAATGACTGTTACAATGTCCTCTACCTTCTACCTACCCATTAACTTTGTACCATGAATTCGGGACCACCCTGTATTTAGTAATTAGGATATGTGCTTGCATTTTTTTACACAAACTGTCGAAGTCTATTGAAATTATCTTTCGTCATATTTCTTATTCTACGTTTACTTTTTTTTGTAGCTACGCATCTTAAACATTTTGCACATAAATACGTTGTCCTGAATGACATTAAAATGTTTACATCTGTGTTAGAAACCCTATATATTTTTCATGAATTTTCAATCTAAAATTTAGGAGCCGTTCTTGCTTAAATTTTTATTTTAACGTCGAACCTGTTGATAAATCGATATAAATTGTCCCCTTTTCTTCATTGTAGGTATGTTTTCTGCTAATGAAAAAAGGTGCATTTTTCATTAAAAAACTATTTAGTTTTGCAAGACATTGTACTCTAGAAAATAATATTATTTCGTGGAACCTGGGATAGTCAGTTGTTTAATGAATGGGTGAGCTTTAGATACTTGTGGTTATACAAACTTCATAGAGAGCGCAAATCTATATTACACACACATTCATAATTTGTTTCGATATTTTTATTGTGACTCGTGGAATCATTGGGTATGCTTCGATGAACTCCAGGGTTCCATGGAACACAGTTTGAAGACCACTCATCTATAAGGATAATCTGAATATCCTCCAATATCAGAAAAAAAGTTCAGAATGCCACCAAATGATTTGATGCTCTCGGCAAGCATCATGGTTGGGCGAATGCACGGACACTCATATTTTCGGCAGATATTCTGTGTCTGCTGTGAGGTGTAGTAAGGAATTATTGATACTCTAGGCTCACCCTTTCGAGGCATATAAACCATTATTTAATTTTTATGGACGATCCGGCTCATCTGGCAGATGAACTTCTTGAAAGTAAAAATAATTGCCGTAATCTTTTAGATTTTACTGTGTTAAAGAGCCATATATGCTCATACCATACGTGTGTGGATAACATCTGTATGGTGTTTTTACATTTTTATATACCTACTTGATATAATTGCTGAATTGCAAGGAGAATTAAACCCGATACAAAACAATGTATAGAAAAATGTAAATTAATTTCTACTGAATGTACTTATTATTTATCTACATTGCACACAAAATGCAACCACACAAAATTACTACAACACAAAATGCAACATCAAGAAGGACCAGAGATATGACAACGAAATTTATTTGGCAGATAATATGTTATATAAAGATCAAACGATTAAAATTACAGCCTCTTGTGACGTGTGGATGATGACAAGTAGTTAGTGTAGCCGCTCTTTTTGGCTTTAACCGTTGAAACACGCCTCGGCATAGAATCAAAGAGGCTTTGGATGTATCTTTAAGGTACAGCAGCTCATGCGGGCTTCCACGTATTATCAAAGTTGATCTGATGTAGCAGCGGGTTGTGTATCCCGGGTCAGTCGTTGTGGAAGCATGGACCACACGTTTTCGATTGGCGATAGATTGGGAGAACAAGCAGGCTAAGAAAACAATTCAATCTGATGGGTAAAGACAAACTCTTGAGCATTGCGTGCCACGTGTGGTCACACATTATACTGTTAGAATATGGCTGATGGCAAGCGCTGAATGTATGGGAAGACCACGGACTTCAACACTTCAGAGATGTAGCGCTGGCTGTTCAGTGTACCGGCAATGCATATTAGAGAGGTGCTGCAGTGAAATCCAAACCATGATACCTTATGCAGAACCAGTGTGCTGATGCATAGCGCAACAGTTCAGCAGCCTTCTACCGCGGAGTCTACAAACTTGACCATGGTGATGTTGCAGGCAGAGGTGGAATTCGTCAGTAAACACAATGTCGTTCCATTCCGTTGTACATGTCCATTGTTCATCGCACCATTGGCGGCGCAATTTTGTTGTTTCCAGTCAAGTGTAAACAAACTACTATTCTTCCTCAGTCGAATTCAGAAACTTGGTCAAAAAACGCTCGATGTCTTCCACGAGGCATAGGTAAACAGCCTCCGCAAAAAAACCGCATGAAAAAACAATATCATCAATAACTTCTTGCCTTCTCCAAAAGTTTTCTCTAGGCAACTCTAATTTTGGCACCTGTTTTCCAGTTTTTGACCTATAAAATATTTAGGTCTTTTTCGACACAGAGTCAATCCATCTTAACGGGAGTCTATCCCGAGGTCTATTTCCCATGTGCTTTGCCAGAAAGATTTTCTTGCAGCAACGACCTTTATTCATTCTAGCCAGATGACCAGTCCATTTAAGTCTCTGTAATTTGACAAATTTTGCAGTATCACAGGTTTTTTGTCAAATAAGCTACCACTTATAATTTTTTTATTAAGAATAATAAATCTACTTCAGTTGCTTTTATTCTCATTCTAACTTAAAAGACTGAACAAAATATACTAAAAATGTACTCAGGAAGTAATGATCCGAAAAGACAGTCGATTCTTGCCAAAACAACATTAAATTGAAATATAAATTCCAAAGTTTATTGCCAGAGGTTTGTAAAAATAAGGCATTATCTTTTCAGAGAACAAAACGGTTGATTTATCCTACCCAAAATACAACGCGATGCTTGTTTTATAATGACATGGGTATGTGCATCGTGTGGCAAGTAGAAACAGACACTATACTTGAAAATTATCGGATGAATGCATACGACAAATAAAATACTCTGGAAATACAGTTTCTCTCAATCAGAAAACCAATCTGGACGAGACAGGTAATTCTTTATTGTGTTTCCAGAAAACAACCAAACAATCTATGCTATAAAAACAATCAACGAACTTTTTTTAGAGAAATCAGTAATTTTTATTTATTCTTTTCATACTGTTGCTCAATTAAAGTAGAAAAGAGAGCATGTACTACTCATAAAATGTATATAAAAAATTAAAAATCTTAAGCCATCTAAATATTTGGCAGAAAAAAAATCTGTGCATGTGTAACATACAGGATGTGGCGTGGAAAATTCCTTTTTTTTAAAATTGCAATAAAACACCACATATTTCATTTGACTTTATTGTTATTTTCCGCTTACCACAATATTGGAAATTTGAATTTACACAGTTATAAACACAAAATCTGTTAAATGTCACTCTCCATTATCAATACGCTGATGCAGTAAATTTCGAAAACTTTGAGTCATCTTTTCAAGCAAATCGACCGGAGATATTATCAATTTTGGCTTAGATGTGGTTCCTTAAGGTATCGAACGACTTGCGCGTGCGCAACTTTTTTTTTTTTTAATGGAGTATGGGGATATTTTTTTGGGGGGGGGTTGTTGTGGTTTTTAGATTTATTTAGTACATTTTAAGAAAAATATGCTAAAATTAAGAAGATAAAAATAAATTAGTATTACTAAAATGGCAAAGAATCGGCAAAAATTTACAAAAAATTACATAAACGGGGCCCATTCTGTATAAAAAGTTTATGAACATATTTTTCAATTTTTATTTTTATGTGTTATTTTAGTATTCATTTTTGAAATGACCTTCAGTCATTTTAATTTTTAAAAAAACTAGAGACTTTATCTTAGTTATATTATATAAAATAGCTTTAAAACAAGATATCAATCATTGGCATGGCCAAGTAATTTTAGCGCGTTTTTCACATGTTGTATTTCACAATAATGCAACTAATGAACTTTTTACTAACAGAAAGTAGTGTGTGTGTGTACTGTACCACTCCTCTAAATGTACTACTATTGAGCTGAAAAGAAATAATGACACAAATCTGTATCAGCACTATAAAAAAGCAAACTAGCAAAATTCAGGAAAATTTGTAGGAAAATTCGGGAAAACTATGGGAAAATTTAAATATGATTCGGCTCATCTAGGGCACAAATGTGACCAAATGCCGAAAACCCGAGGTCAATTGATTGCTTATTGGCTGAAAAAAAGGTACGACAAAATATAGAACGAAGACGAAATTTGCGTCCTAATAGCGCTTTTGTTCCACTACGTGAAAAACGCGCTAAAAAGGTGATATTATACTCACATAAGGTTCTGTAAATTCTGTAATAAACCAGTGATTGATAAATCTGAAGTTTAAAACACTTCTAATATATATTACACAGAACGTACACAATAAAAAAAAGTTTCAGTTAATTATTTTCAAAGCTTTTTGAGCAATCATTGTGTTTCTGTTTGAGCATTTTCTAAAAAAACACATTTCGAGTAAAACTCATTTTAAAGTAGTGGCACATCTGCTTTTACGAAGACACTTGTAGTTTTTGTTCTAATGAATGGAAAATAATAAACTTGGTATTTTTATAAAGCTAATAAATTGGCCTACAAAATAAAATCATAAAAAAACTGTTAGTTTTTGGCAAAATTCACAATTTTAGGGTAGTCGAATACCATAAAAATTTAATTGATTGTGGATTTGGAAGAAACATGCTTTTATAAAAAATTTCGATAATTATTTTCAAACTCGATTGATTGTTTAATGACTTTATACTTTTTACTTATAATTTTTGGCAAAATTTACGATTTCTGGGTAGTTGGATACCTTAAGTCTTTCTGGGTTTTGGAGTGATCTTCGTAAACCAGGGACATAAGATAAGCCCACAGAAAGTAATCAGAAGAAGATAAATCAGGTGAGCACGCAGGCCAGTTTACGCTGGGAGATCAGTAATTCAGGGAAGGCTGCTCTTAAAATACACATGGAAGCCCTGGAGGTGTGGGCTGTGGTACCATCTTCTAATCACACTTTATCAATACCCCTTTCTTGGACAGCGGGTAACAGGAAATGTTTCATCATTGTCGAATACCAGTCTGAATTGACACACGAACTCATTCCACATTTTCGGGTGTTCTAACGGTCTTCGGAGGTACTATCGTTCCTTCCCGTAGCTCTGAAGGCACCATTCCACATTAAAAGAGATTTCTTGTCAGGAACATGACTTCGTGGAGGAATATTGAAGTGACGACGAAAGACAGGTTGCATTGCAATAACCGGCCGACCGCTAGAGAAATACGCCTCCACGGCAAAAGCGCGCTGCTGCTTCGACCACAATATGTTTGAGACTAAGTTTGTGAACAAGTTTGAAATATCCCACTTTACCCCTTCCACCGAACCCCTAACCACGCCAATCCCCTCCTTGCGAACACCTCTAGAACATGCTCAAAAAAGGAAGTCCCCATGGCCCCGACCTGTATATCGATATTTCTTAAATTTTTTAACTCTAAATTGAAACATGTCGTTATGTGCATTGCTATTATACGCTATAATTCGAAGTATATGCTCAGGCCCTAAACAAACTCTTGCTATTTCGAACTAAAACAATACGTTTGGGTACACTCAATAATACGAAGTAAACTCTGTGGCTGTCCAGACAACAATTCGAAGTTTTCTTATAAAACTCTCAACAATTCGAACACTCATTATCATGTACAATCCTGTAGCAAACAGGTTGGATCTTACAAGTTTTGTGTTGCTTTGTCTCTGCGTGTCTCTTTTGTAACGTAGTCCCTTTAATAACCATCTGTCTCCTACCCCTTCTTAGTGCTTTCCAGTTCATCAGGCAAAAATACACTTTTATTGCTTTCCTTCTTCAAGTGGACAATAGACCAACCGCACCTGTTGTCAGCAATCCATTTCTTTCGTTTAACACGTGACCTTGCTACACATGCGTTCAGAAAGGATAGTCCGCTATTGTGAGGAAGAGATGTGTATGAATGTACTGAATATATTCTTTTAATACAGGACTTTTAACTTCTGTAAAATATTTATACTGTATAATATGTACTTTTTAAAAATACTTTTAAATAATTTTATACATATGTACAATTGTTGTTTTATTACATATTTTCAACTTTAAATGTGTTAGAAAAAAATTTTCTTCGTGTATTTTGGGAATTTTTTCTACCCTCTTGATATTTCGAAGTTTTTCATTGGTTCCTCCAACTTCGAATTATCGAGAGTCGACTGTATAAAGACAATTAAAAAAGTAATGTATTTATTAAATATTTTAATACCTATGCATTATATTTAGTAAGTGGGATATGCGCTTGCATTTTTTTACACAGATTGTCGAAATCTAGGTCTATTGAAATTATCTACAGACGCGTTTTATGTCTTTATATTTATTTTTGTGGCCTCTCACATTGAGGAATAGTTTACACTTGTTCTGAATGGCAATAAAATGCTTGTAGCTGTGTGAGAAATTCTGTGTATTTTGCATGAATTTGCAGGGTAAAATTTAGGAACAGTTCTTGTTTAAATTTAGATTTTAATGTCGAATTTGATGATATGATAATAAGTTACCCCCTCCATTATTATAGATGTTTTTTTCCACAAATGAAAAAAGTACGAATAAAAAACGAATAAACAAGATATCAATCATTGGCATGGCCAAGTAATTTTAGCGCGTTTTTCACATGTTGTATTTTACAATAATGTAACTAATGAACTTTTTACTAACAGAAAACGTGCTATACTTAAAAAAAAATTTTAAATTTTTTTTATAACAATTTAAAATTTTTTAATTTAAATATGATTTGGCTCATCTAGGGCACAAATGCGACCAAATGCCGAAAACCCGAGGTCAATCGGTTGCTTATTGGCTGAGAAAAAGGTACGACAAAATATGGAACGAAGACGAGGACGAAATTTGCGTCCTGATAGCGCTTTTTTTACACTACGTGAAAAACGCGCTAAAAACTGTTTAGTTCTGCAAAACATTGCACTAACGAGAGTAAAATTATTTCGGGGAACCCGGGATTGTAAACAACAGAATATTCACAACCTAGTAGGTAGTATTAAAAAATGTTTTATAATTTTTTTAATTTACTGTAATAAAGGTTAAAAATTATTACAAAATACAGTTACATATTATGTATAAATAAATTTTTCAGTTTTAATGACTAAGGGAGCTTTAGATATTTGTAGTTACACTAACTTTTCATGAACGTGAATTAATTCAACTTGTATACACACTTATAATTTTCTTTTCGATTTTTTATTGTGGAACCCCTTGGTTTGCCTCATGCAGCCCCCAGGGTTCCATGGAACACAATTTGAAGACCATTGATGTAGAGGAAGCTGATACAGAGTAAATCTATTGAGTTCAAAGTCCTCCCATTGGCGTAGTGTGGTAGTTCGGGGTTTGAGTGCCAGCTCAGGTGTCACTATCACACCTCTCACTTGACCGAGGTTCAAAATTAGGAAGTCCATTACCAATTTCCCTCGTGTTGCTTTATCGTGTAAAGTTGGTATAACTCTCTCTCACTTATTCGATACATGTCTTGCATTTACCAAAGGTTAAAGAAGTTTATTTTATTCTTAGAATGAACTCAACATTAATTTATTAGGATTATGCCAACAAAATTAGTTTGACCATTGATCAGTTTCTCTAGTATAATTTCTTTTATAATTTTCTCATGCTGTAAAAAAAAAAAAAAAAAAAAAAGAACTACACGTAGATAATCTGGAATGAATACTCAAACTAATTTTGCTTCCATAGTTGCAAATTCTGGCAGAGTGTAATCCAATAGCAAAGAGAAATGTTTCAAAAACAAAGCGTTCATTATTTGTCTACAGGGCGGCGTTGTTGGTTTGGCTCTAGCCTTGTACGCTCAAGTTTGCTGGTTCGACCTCAGCCCAAGTCGGTGGATTTTCATGATGCAAAAAGTCAACGGCGTCCATGTCGTAAGATTATGAGGCATGTTAAAGATGCCTGGTTGGCTTGAATGCTCTCAGCAAAAACAAATTTCTAGTTCAGTTTCGTATTATCAGAATTCGAGTGCCTCCCTTTGGGGAAGAAACTGGGCGTCGAAATTATATTGGGGCAATTAATTTCCACCAATATAGTGCCACACTAAAATGTGATACTAGCTCCCGAGAAATGAACGACGTCTACAATGGTAACTACCAATCCTCTGCCCCATTAGAAAGAAAAAAAATATTCATAAGTCTGCGACATGCTAAATGTATTTTAAAGCTTAAAGAATACTTACAAATACATATGCAAACATGTTAAATTAATACGAAATAAAAAGAAATAGTGTGCAATATTGTAAATACGATATCGTGGATGTCTCGGAATATTAATTATAAAATACTTGTGAAAGACATGTTATTGCATTTGTTTGAATACGGTCTAACCCATTACGACAAGCGTATTAAAATTCAATGGAAAAAAGATGTTATGGGGTAACCAAACCGAAGCTTTTAAATACTGAGAAATAATGCGAATTCCATTAGTGCTTATATGTAATGCATTTTAATTACTACTCGAGTCTTACAAAACTATTTCTTAGATGATTATTTTATATCTGATAATCAAAAAGAGATTTATTGAGTGAAAACATTTGCTTCCCTTCATTTGGCTTTCAGTGGTTTTACAATATATTTGAATTCTGTGAATTTCTCTCTAAAAATAAAAATCAAGGACTCTACTCAGTACTTTTAACGAAAAATTAATTTTGAGCATTTGCGGCATTTTCCATTGTTTATTGAAATTCTAACAATCCCCAATTGTTTTCTAACATTTGAAGGATATTTTCCAGGAAATATCGTGTATTTCATTATTTGCAGATTTCCAACAAATGAAATCTTGAAGCTAATGCAACATGATGAAGGCTAAGTATAAATTTTTATTTGTCGTTTCTATAAAATGTTCGGTATGTTCTTCCAACTGTGGTTTTTAATTTGAAATTTAATGTTCAAAGATAAACATGAGATATAATAAACTAATCTACTTCAAGCTGAGAAAAGTCTACAGTATTAAAAATACCAGTTTTATAAAAGGCTTTATTATGCTGAATGCCTACAGTAAAAAGGTTTTAAAATTACTGAATATTTTTCTTTGATCTATTACTGTAATATTATAGGACCCAAAATAAGTATAAATAAAATCAAAATTGATTAGTTCATGAGCTGTATATTTTTAATTGATAAAGTAAATTACAATTATTGGACATCTATTTCAATTAAATTATTGAGAAATATTATTAGTCTTTTTTTTTTATACAAATCTTACACTGCATTAAAATAATAATAACTATTTTCAATTTTTTTCCCTGTGAATTTCGGCTTATTTTCCTCTAATGAAATTTTTTTTCTCTTTCTTTCATAATAAAAATATATATTCTTCCATTTTTTCACGAGGAAAATATATATTCATCAATACTTTGCTTAAGGATACTTTTCATAAATTACTAATGCATTGTTATCTATTTATGATTTGTTTAAGCAATTATTTCAATAAATATAGTCTGTTTCGTCAATAATTCTTTTAAAAATAAAATTGAAGAATCTCGAGAGAGATTTTTTTAAAAACAAAATATATTTATTTTAAAATTAGAGATAACCCTCGTGAAAAAAAAAATTCACTAAAATAAAAATTTGTAAAATCAACAACCCACCTAAATGATTTAATCTTGAAAAATGCACAAAATATCAGGACAGTGAGTGAAAATGAAAGCTATAATAGCGTCGCAATTTAAAGCAAAACGAAGGTTAATGGTGATGAATCTCGTAATTTTGGACCTCGGTCAAGTGACAAGGATGACATCCGAGCTGGCCCCCCCCCCTATCCTAACTGCCACATTACACCTACGAGATGATGCTGAACCTCGACAGATTTAGCACGTATCGTGCTTCTCTACACGGCAGGTCTTCAGTGGCACCAGGACTCGAACCCATGACACTCCGGCCAAACACTATGACAATACATATTGAAAAAAACGTACAAGATAGTATTTATTTCTTTTAATTTGGAAAAAATGAAGCACAGGAAGTCTTTTAATTTGGGATAAATAAAATTTAGAAAATAATAACTAATTTTGAGTTTCATTTGCTCTTTTCATGACTAAATCTTAATTTACAAGAGAACAAAAGTGTGTTCAACGAGTGAGTTTTCTTCTTTAGTTATTATCGTCTTTGATTTTAATGTCACTGTTCATTTTACAATGTTGATAATTTATAACAAAGTTTAATTTCATCTATGATCCTCAAATGCCCCGTTGATAAGATATGATTGAAATCTTAATATTGGTCATATATTAAGAATTTTTTTTATTTGTTATAAATGATGAAATAATTGTGAAACTGTTTGTATTAATTTTAAAAATGTTAAGATCTTTGAATGTTTCATATTAACTTATTGATTAGTTTTTGAGAACAATATATTTTTTAATTTTGCTCCTTTCATTTTGAAAAATTTGTAAAAGGAATGAAAAAAAAAACGCAATTGTGTTAATGTCATAAAACAAACAGGAAACCATAATTGAATATGAGAAATTCTCCAAATAGAAATAGTTGGAATCTCCTGCAAAAATTTATTTTTTAACACTTGTAACACCCCGTTTTTAACACAACGTAAGATTGTCAAAAAAAAAAAAAATAAATAAATAAAATAAATAAAATTGGTCAGCATGTTAATGACAATATCAACTGTGATTCAATGAGCTATAGTCCCAAAAAAGCGAAAATCAGAATTAAGTTATCGTTGTCCAACTATCAGGATTAAAAATGTGTTGAAAGTTTCCTTTGCTTTTCCTTTCGTTTTTTTTTAAAAATCTGAAATGATTTTTCAAGAAATCTTTCTTTCTCATTATTTTATCAATGAGGTATCAGCACAGGTGTTATCCTCGTCATTTAAGTGTAGTTTTTTTTTATTTAAATTACACTTTCATATCCTTTCAAAAGCATGATTTTGAGTTGCGGATCATTTCAGTTTCTTATTTTGGTAGTTATGTAAAATCATACGAAATAAAATATTTTAAATTTCAGATATTTTTCTTTTTAGAAATATTTTAAAAAATATATAATATGCCGTATTTTTCTTTTAGTAAATTTTAGCTTTTTCAAATTTAGGTAATCTTTTTAAGTTAAAAGCTCTAAATAATTCATTGCATATACACATTTGTAACTTTTATGCTAATTAAGAAAGTATCCAGCGTACATATTAAATGCTTTTAAAACACTGCAAACATTTTTATTGCGTACTCTTTTTTTATATTAAATTATTCAGTTTTATTCCAACATATGTTGAATGATGCTAATTAGATTGTTTAATTGACTTTTGCGAGATGGCGCAATTGATGTAAAAAATCCAGTTACATTAAAAAAATACTCGACAGATGGCAGCACTCTAAAAGCTACCGATAAAAGAAATAGAATAAGATAAAAAATTATAAAAGATTATAAGAGCTTAAAATTACAAAGGCTAAAGCAATTCCATTTCATTAAAAAATCTTATAGTTTTTTTTAAAAATAAGAAAATCCAGACAAACTCATTTTTGACGAATAGTTTTAAAAGTAGACCTGGTTTGTCTAATTTAAATATCTAATTTTCCAATTATTCAAACACCCACTACAATAAACTCCAAGTAAGATTGGAAATATTTATGGAAAGAAAACCTTTCTTTTTACTTGTCACAAAAATTTATAGCAAGTTATTTTAAAAAGAAAGTATTTTCACTTCTCATAGTAATAATTTGATAACTTTGAATATAGCTTCAGAAATATGCTGCGCTTTAAAGTAATGCAATGGAAACATAATGAGCTAGAAGTAAAATATTTCCATGTTTTATCAGTCCTTTCAATATTTTTTTAATTATATATTATTTATAAAGTTTCATCAATTACTGATTATAATATTCAATGTGCTATTTGTTGATGGATTCTAGGATATTAAAATAGGGATATCGTTGCCTGTTATTGTTTAAAAATCCTAAGCTATTGTTTCCTGTTAATTTTTTTAGTATATTTTATATTAAAAAAGTAGACATTTTTCTTATTGATTTTTTCAAATAAAAAAGTAAATAATGAGGTCATTATATTTTAAGGAAATATCATGTTTTAATTGTTGTACCCTAGACATTGTTCATGCGTGCATAAATTTTTAAAATTAAACATATGAATCTTTGTCACGCTGTTTTTACCATTTTACTATATATTTTTTTATAATTACGAATCGTTTAAAAATTACTCGACTTTTCAACGTTTTTTATAGTAATTAAATAACTTTAGTCTTTTTACTATTAATAAAAATAAATATAATTTTTGTCTATTGAATGATATTTAGAAGCAATGTTTTTTTGTGTGTGTGTGTATGTGTGTATGTCTTTTAATTTCTAAAATCCTTGCAAATATATTCAAGCACACAAGCATTTTACTTACACATTCTGTAAAAAAAGGAATCTTAAAAATAGAGATAGTAAGAAAGCTTTCCTATTAAAAAAAGGCGTTGCAAAAAGCGAGCAACTATGAAGTGAAAATAATTGAGTCATTCAAAACGCAACTTTTTAATTTAGAACTTTATTCATTTTTATTATTATAAAAACTTTGAACAAAAGGAACATAACATTAAAAAAATGAACACATTTGCTTTTTATTATGTAATTTTCAAGTTTAAAGTGCCAATGCCAGAGGGCAATTAATTCCAATATTACTTCAATATCAGTTTACCAATTAATGTCAATATCAGTTTGCCAATTAATGCCAATATCAGTTTGTCATTAATGCCAATATCAGTTTGCCAATTAACACTAATATCAGTTTGTTAATGTCCGTGGGCCAATTTTTATGTCAATTAGTTCAATAGTAAAAACTTATGAAATTAAAATACTTAATTTTAGAGTAAAGAAGTTTGCACTTTTAGAAAATACCAATCATGTTAATCCTAGCAAACGGTAAAAAGATCATAATATCTAAAATTTTGATCTCAATAAGTTTTTTTTTTCAATCACTTTTAAGTACTACTTTGGACTATAGGGAGGGAACATTTTATTAAAAAAGCTAAGCTACCATTTTATAGCAAGAAGAAAAGAGAAAATTTGAGATTTAAAAAGCTGATGCTAAGATATTTACAAATATTAAATAAAATCAATTTTTTGTTTATTTTTGCAAGATAGGGCGTTTTTAAATGAAATGTAGCCAGAATAATACTAGAATTATAGTACAAGTTTTGAATCTAAAAAATAAGGAAAATTATGACTTAAATGAGTTTTTAAAAATATGAATTTTTGAAAATTTATTACTTATTTAATGAATAATTAAATAATAAAATCAAATTATAAAAGCATAAAGTTATCAGAATTATAGCATATTTAGATGCTTATAATTTACAAATATGATCGTTACAATTTTTCAGCAATTAATAAGAATGTGGCAACTCACAATCACTTATATTTTTTACATTACGAATTTTTGCAAATTAGTATTTTAATGATTAATACATCCAAGCTATTGTTAAAAATCTGATACCTACAAAGTGCAACATATATACAGAGATAGAGGAGGGAAATATACTGTTAAACTACTTATAAGAAAATGAAACGTGAACAAGTTCAAACACAGACATCAAAATTAATACCATACACCGAAACATTAGCAGCTATATATCAGGGGTACTCAACCTTTTTTCCCGCCGGGCCGCATACATATGGCAGATATTTCACCCGGGCCGCAGCATGAGGATTAATGGAAAAAACAGTATAAGACCAAGGCAATATTTGACTTAAAATGTGGAAAATTAATCAAAGGATTAAAACAAATATTTTGGCTTTTAATACTATATATATATGTTATAATCTCTATCAAGCACACATAATCCCCCCCCCCCGGTTTTATGCATTTTTTATTGAGTTGTGAAGTAGTTTTGGTTTCATTCCCCGCATGTCCCATTGTAGTACAGAGCTGCCAAATCGTTCCCTGATTTTATTTTTTTCCCTTGATAAAGTCTCTTTTATTTTTATTTCAAATATTAGTTTATCAAGAGTAGAATAGTAGCAAAAAGAAAAAAGTTTTGACAGAATTCCTGATTGAAATCAGTATATATATATATTCAATTCATACCCGTATGACATTGATAGCAAAATGTACGTATTTGATTGGTTGATGGATAGATTTCCCGCTAAATTTTTAATACATTGTTCAAAAATAATTGAATTTTTTTGTGCAATGGGCAATGAGCGGGCCACTCAGAAAAGCCCGGTTGAGCACATGCGGCCCGCGGGCTGCAGGTTGAGTATCGCTGATTTATATCATTCATACTATTGATAAAAAAAAGTAAAATGTTCTCAAAATAAATGTGTTTCCACAATATTGGAAATTACTAGTTATACATATAGAATTGTAACAATATGCTGGCAATTAATATAAGAGAATAACTAGTTTTAAAACTAATTACACCTAGAGGTTGAATCAAATAAATATTTAGAGAAAGACATATTTTACATAATCATTTTTACTATCATTTGACATATATTTATATAAAAGAGAAAGAGTCGTATTATATAAGTCAATCCACATAATTTTGTACAGGGGTGTTCAGAATAATCCATCTACATTAGTTTGTACCTAGCTGCATTACTTTCCTAAGGATATCAGGAGAACATGAATTGTGATATATTTTAACATCAATTCAACACAAAGAATAATCCATTATATCATTTTTTACATGGGTGTGCATGACCGCTAATCTACAATTTCACAAACAATCCATAAGCACAATTATGCATAAATGTGTGCACAACAGTTAACGAGTAAATATTTGTAAGTACACATAACACCAATTTTTTTTTGGTTATTTTTTAAACTTTTTTTTGCGTGATAATAAGATTTAAAGTGTCATTTACTATACTTAACGGATCACAGTATTGATTTGTAGAGTAATCTCGTTAGTATAGAAAGTTAAAGAACCATACATATACAACATTAAGCAATACAGCAATTTTATTCTACTAAAATACACCTATTCTAAGAACAGTTTATATTTCCTTCCAGCAGTAAGAGAGTATATAAATTACTATTTACTAGAGACATTCATTTTACAAGGGTCACGGGTGGAAGAAGGTTCGAGGACGTCCGACCCAAGCCAGGCCACCCCGCTTCACTCGGGAAGGGAGCAGGCCCATTGCAAAAAAAAAAAAAAAAAAAAACAAGGGATTGAAGTTAGGAAACCAAGTGCAAACAGTGTGTTTCATCTTTTGGACAGAAAAAATATTTTACTCAAAGATTGCAGATATATGTTTTACAAGGGATTGAAGTCAGGATACCAAGTGTGCAAACAGTGTGTTTCATCATCTGCACAGAAATATATTTTACAAGGACTACATACATATATTTTATAAGGGATAGAAGTTAGGATATCAAGTGCCAACAGTGTGTTTCCTCTTTTGCACAGAAATATTTTTTACAAAAATTGTAGATATATATTTTACAAGAGATCGAAGTTAGGATACCACACAAATGCAAACAGTATGTGTTCCATCTTTTGTACAAGGAAATACTATCAACTGTAGGAGACTTCAGTTTGCAATATCTTTTCACAGTTTTACTTTGTTCAATTTCCTTTAATGTCCAAGAAAATTTGAATGATGTGAAACCTTCCCTTTAAATTTTGACTCGGTCATGTAATTATCGTTCCAGTCCGGCGATAATGACAACTTGACAACTTTCAACGGCATATTGAGACAGACCTCCATTAAACTATTTTTCAGTAAGGTTCGCAAGAAAAACATTCTGAGATGTTATTTACAATTACATGCTACTACAATAGATGTATATATATATTGTTTATTATTTTACAATATGAGGTCTCAGATTGCAATATCTTTTCACAGTTTTATTTTGTTTAATTTCCTTCAATGTCCAAGAAAATTTGAATAATGTGAAGCCTTCTCTTTAAATATTGACTCGGTCATGTAATATTTGCATCAATATTAAGGATTTAATAATTATCGTTCCAGTTCGGTGATAATAACAACTTTCAATGGCATATTGAGACAATATCTATTAAACTACTTTTCAGTAAGGTGCGCAAGAAAAACATTCTGATGTTATTTACAATTGCATGCTACTACAATAGATGTACATTGTTTTTCAAAGAACTGTACATTTCAATACATAAAAGCATGCATTTCATTAGTGTAACAAATTTAAAATTTAAAAAATGAATTCTTAAAAAAATTAAAAAGTATAATAAAATCAAAATCAATTCTATCCTTTTTTAGTACACTTTCTACTATCTGTATGCTGTTTTAGAACAAATGGTTGTTTATAGAACCCTAGAATCTATTTCCCTTATATATGTTCTTACTTATTTGTAGAAAATAGATTTTGCTTGTATATTATATTTTTAACTGATTACTGAACACTTTAACTGGTCATTTTTTTTTTGTAAAAATTTGTTCTGTAGACAAAAATGACCAAATACAGAATAATTACTGTACAAGTATAGTATGCCATTTTACGAGGCATGTAATAAGTTAAAACTTTTGAAAGAGCTATAGGAAAGTATATCTCTCATACTTCAATACAATTTTAATTTCAGAGTTTTAGGAATTAAGTTTATTTACTTATTGTTTTATTTACTAGTACATTAGCTGTTTTTTTTCTTCATAAATGCATATGCCATCTTACTTTTTAAAAACTTTGAAATTTCTCTTACAGTCTTTTTACTATATTTCATAAGTCACAAAATAATATTTCACAATAATAATGATATTTCACAAAACACAAAAATGTGAAAGAAATAGTTTCACGGGCACACTAAAAAAACCGAATAAAAAAGAATATTGTATTAAATAGAAATTCGTAAAATTTTTACAATAGAGACGTTTATTTATACTAAAAATCATTTTAAATGTACTAAAAGAATGATTAACAAAATATGATGTAATATTTATACTAGAATAAGGGTAAAACTCAACTGAATTACCTATAGGCCATAGAAGAAATTCTAACTTTTCTGGTTTGTATTTATATATTTTTTTTAAAAATCCCATTGTGAAAAATGATTTTAGAAATTTTGATGAATATTCATCATTTTCAAATTAGTTTTAAAATTACCATTTGAATGTTTTTAGTCACCTACTTTGCTAGCTGCTTTTAGCTGAATCGATTTATTATTAGGTAAATTTAGTACACTTTTATACTAAAAGTGGGAAGATAACTAAACTCTTTTGATTCTAAAATGTATTCTAAAAGTTTGCAAATGCATACTTTCATAAAACTTTGAACGGTGTGATTGAGTAAAATTAATCTTTCTATAAAACTGTCAAACTACATAAACTTTTTTACCCTGTAAATTCATTATAAAATTTTAAACTTTAATAATAAATATTCAAAAATTTTCATTAGGTCAGTAAATACAATGGTCTCATGAGATTTAGATGACAATGCAAACATGAAAAGAATGTCAAGAATAATGTAATACACGGTATTTGCCACTAGATCAGGGATGGCGAACCAATGTCACGCGTGCCATTAATGGCGCGTGATACAATATTTTGGGCACGCTAGCAATCAAAATAGTTTGCATTTTATTTCAAAATAACAAAGTTCACTATGAAGTACTACGGGAAACGTGGGTGATAGGTCGCAAGGAGGAGGGGAGCACATTCTTTTGTTATTGTCTCTTGCTTTAGTTACGTCGTGGACTGCAATTGCTTATGATGCAAAATTTATCTATGCATAGCATAGTCAATTTCATTGACACAACTGTATTTTAAAGTTCATTTGTGTTATATTTTCGATTTTTGACTGTTGTTTAACATGGCTAGTTCAACAAAAAGTGCAAGATAGTTCATGTAACACAGAATTTCAAACTTGGCGAATTTAAAAGTATGCCATTATTAAGGCGATAAAGCGGTGTATGTTTTATGTTTTCGAACACTGGTATGCTGAACATTGTACATAAAGCGGCATTTTGAAACAAATCACAAATTCTTTAGTCAAAAAAGTGAACCACAGTAAAACTAATTTATTGCTAATAAACCATTTGGCAGATGACTCCAATTCAGCATGCATTATATACTAAAAGTAACAATCCTAATATAAGTTACCTGTCATCCAATCTTCAACAATAGAGGTCACACTAATGTTACTTTAATTTGAATTATACGTATAACTATAATATTTACAACTATACAGTGCAAAAAGTATTTTTTTTCGTTGTAAATAAAGAGTTTTGAGTTGCTGTATTCAGTTTTATTACTTTCCCAATAATCACAACTCAAGATTATTTGACGGCACGTCTGTACCTCATTTAACACTTCTTTAGAAAAAATGGCACGTTGACTCATTAAGGTTCGCCACCCCTACACTAGATCAAGTGTAAGCTTAATCACGATTGAAGTTACTTTTACAGTAGATATTTCAGAAAAAGATACACATTTGTTCTAAAAATAACAGCATATTTCTCAGATATGGCTTTCCCTCTGTTGTGAAACGTATGAAAGTATCTACAATTAACTATTAAGAAGTAAACTATAGCCGCAGTAAAAAATAAAATAATTCAAAAATTACGAATATGATTTTAGTGTGTGTTAAGACTCACTTAAAAAGTAAAGTGTTAAAAAGGTTTTGATATGATTTGTCCAATTTTTAAAAATGGAATGCAATAATAAAAAAGACTTACCACACACAGAAGTTTTTAACAAACTGCTTTAAAAAATACACCAAAAGTTTAATTTCAAGTGAAAAACCTATCACATTATAAAAGTTAACTTAAAAACCTAAATTGAACATTATCTATAAATTTAGCACCATTATGAATTATAAATCTGCTAATAACAAAATAATAGGATATAAAACATAAAAAACCTTCAACGTTCCTTAAAAATGGCAAAATTAAATTATATATGAAAAAACAGTAATATTACATCTCAATTTTAAAAATTAATGAAAAATATTCACAAAATTAACAATAACACATAAGAAGTGTATTGTTATTTACCCTGTTACAAATACATGCATCGGGAGTTATACGACATTTACAACAGCTTGAACACGTATTACACGGAACACATGTGTATATATGTACATATATATATTATACACAATATTTAATACAATGAATAAAAAGTGTAAAAGGATTTTTGGCACAATATCTTAGTGAGTTTATAGATTTAAAATGTAAACACAATCAGTTTAATGAAAGGTTGTATGGGGATTGATCTAAAATAAAGAAATAATTAATTTTGAGTAGAATATATTTTTTTTGCTCGACATTATATGCTTTCGTGACATTATTCAAATTTAAGATTAGTAAAATTTAAAGTAATATTTTTTATTAATGAGAGAGAATTTTATATATATTTGGTTATATATACAGTAATACCCCCCTCGACTTACGCGATTTTCAAATCCCGTCGATTCGTCTTTTTTTTTTTTTTTTTTTCGATAGAGCGTGATGAAATTGGTAATGTGATTGTGAAGAAGTAGTCGATCTTGCCAGCCAAATAAATTTAGAAGTGGATAATGAGGATGTTCAAGAACTGTTGGATTTCTCTTATCAGGAGCTGACGATTGATGAGCTCAGCTGATCACTCAGTCTCATCCATCGAGTAAGTTCGAGGTATTACTGTATATTGCTTTTTATGTCTTAAATTACATACTTTGCATTAAAGTTAAATTACATAGATTCTTATAAAAGTAAAATAACTATTAGTTAACTTTAATTATGCGTTATTTAGCATTTTTTTCATCTGTTTAACAGATAGAGAGAAGACTCATGAATACTTTTTATATTACGTAATAGGTAAATTATATATACCATAAATTTTAATAAAATAGCATATTAAAAAGAAAAGTGCAAACTTTGTGCAGTTCTTTCTTTATTTTTTACATTAAAAAAGATAACATAGTTATATTTCAAATAAGTATTAAACAAATAGTTTAGCTATATATATAATTATCAGTAATTTCTTTTATAAATGCAATACTACTGATTTATTGTTATATGTCGATTTATTTTAGAACCTACAGCAATTATTATAGCCTGAATATGGAATGCGGCACTTCAAATTTGCTTGCATTAAATAGAAATGTTTAGAGGCATAAGCAAAGCTCCCTCCAAACCCTTAAGAATACACTTTATTAATTTTAAGTTAGGAAGTACTATAGTTAAATTTTTAATAAGCTGACATAAGACTCTTACACACAAAACAAATTATTTTATATCCTTAAATAAAAATTGATTTCAAAAAAATCCTTCACGGAAGATTTGCAAAAGAGGACCGCAAGATAATCTTTCTAAGTTAAATATGTTTGTTTTGATAAGTGTTTGTTGCAATGATGTTAAGAACACAACTTTTATTCAAACATCCTTTGGAAAAACACAATTTTTAACTCACGACAGTTTGGTTTATGAACAGTAAATGATAAATATAAAATAATTCTCTTCTCCTCTAACAAACCATTTTTTTTTCATAAAAAACTTAAACAATAAAAATTTAGGGCCTTTCGCCCTATTTTTTAGACTTTTGAAATAAGTTTTTTGGTTGTTACCAACTGTGGCACTCACAATTAGATTATAGACTACATTATTTCGAAATGTCTTATCGAAAGAAAGGATAAATTTCGCTTGTACCTTAATGCATAAAAGAATATCATAAAAACTCAATATAAAGTTTAATGTGTACTTTTAAAACATATATATACATATACAACTATAATAGAAGATATATAAAAAAGACTTTTTCAATTATATATAATATTTTTTAAGCAAACAATTCAAATTAAAAATAGGGAAATTCACAATTCACTTATAAGAGAAAAAATTCTCACTTTTCCATACCCAGGGTAGATTTTCTATATTTTCATTTAAAATATCCAAGAAGTAATAGTAAATACACAAAATATATAGACTATATATATATAATTCAATGAACAGTTACTAGTCAGCTCTGTATATATATATATTAAGAATTTCAATTAAATCTCTATACTTTTGGATCAATCCCCATTGAAATGTGCTGGGAAGTATAACCTACACTCAACAAACAATGCAGTGAATATTTACATAAATGTGCATAACAAATGAAACAGATTATTGAGACAGCATACTAGATCAAATATCGGTTGAGTGCAATTACATGTAGGTAGAAAAGAGAATTGCCATTACGAGGGCAAAATACATCTCCTCTTCCTCATCCATATCATGCTGAAAAAACAACAAATAAAAAAATTAATAATGGAAAATTTATTTTATAAAATCGTAATATTCCCCCATCATAAGCAATACAGAAGGTTGTTCTCACTCTATGGAAGCGATTTTGTAATTCATTTTCTCATTTGCGTTTTGAGATAAAACTTTGCCATCTTCAGAATAATCGTCTATTAACTTTTTTTTATTGATTTATAAAATAAAATATTTATTTTGAAAATGGCTTCTAAAGTTGACAGATGGCTCAAAGGCTACATAACTGCGCATTCCAGGAGAAATATCAGTATCAACAAATTATAAAACGGTGTAAAAATCTAGGTTATTGCATTTCAAAAAAGGTATTCATATTATATTAATTTATACTTATTTAGCAAAGAAAGAATCAGAAACAGGAATAAAATGTACCCCATTTGATGGAATATGTATAGGATCCCCCTACGCTTCTTCAATGGACTTTTGTACTTTGAGTTATTAAATCTAGGCTAAGGAAAACGACATCCAAGCACGCTGAACGGACTTTGGAAAACGTTTCAAGAGGACTAGAGTAAAATTTGCATGATAGTACTAAGAAAAAGTTTACTTTCTTGAAATGTTCAAGTTGGAGCTTTTATCAAGAATCTATCAGACAAGAGCAAATTCCCCCCCAAAACACGGTATTTATTGATAAAAATTAAGTATTAAAATCATTTCTATAAAGTGCGAACGACCTTCTGCAAAGGGTGAATTCATAAAGAAGTATACGTTTTCTTGTTGCTGCAAAACAATACAGTAGAACGTCGTTTATTCGAACGTTTACCATGCGGAGCGTCAAATATCCGGACCAGTTTTTTTTTCCAACTACATGTACTGTATATGAATACACTTTCGAACAGTGCAATGCTCAACAGTTGTTTCGCGTGAGGCCAAAAGTGACGGGAAAACCCCAGGTCAGGGATACTTAGGGAATTTCAGTTGTGTGATTTGGTAAACATCTGCGTGTCAATTTGTTTCCAAGGGGGTATACGTGCTCTTTTGTTCAGTTGTGAACTGCTGGGGCTTCGAATTCAAAACGGAAGCGTAACGTCTTGAACATAGAAACAAAATTTTAAATATTGAACCGTCTCGCGAAGGGAGAAAGTGGAGCGCTCTAGCACAGTTTTATAAAGTTGAAAAGTCAACAATTTCTGACATAAAAAAAGCTGAGAAACCATTTTAAATTTTGCGTCAAAACTTGACTCAGAAGATGGCTCGAAGAAAAGGAAAAGCACGAGGGAAGCAAACGATGTTGTTTTCGATCGTGCACTCTTACTTGTGGGTTTCACAAAGAAGGAGCAAAAGGGACCCGATATCGGGCTCTCTGTTGTGCAAAAAAAGCTCTGGAACCGGATCGGGCTCGGTTCGCTTTGGATCGCATTCGGTTATCCGAACAATCACGTATCCGAACGATGTCCGGTCCCAAATGATTCGGATAAACAACGTTCTACTGTAATAGTCAAAGACAGCCAGCACCTCAGCGAACCGAAAGGCAGATGTACTTTTAAAAGTTGTGTCTAGCCCTTGACAGAAGTGACGTAAGCAATAGTGGGTGTGTCATGTGATTAATCAGTCGAATTGGCGGTGTCTACAGACGAAGAGGCTTTTTGTGCTCTTGAAATTAGCAAAATGGAATCCACAACTGCTGTGCAACAGCATTTTTAATCACAGTTCGGAAAAAAACCTCCATATAGAAAATCTATCTAACAATGGTATGAAAAAGTTAAAACTATGGGCTGTTTTGCCAAAAGTAAAGTCCTGGAAGATGTTGAAACAACGTATCATAGCCTCTATAAATGGAGTTCGGTATGTGTCGTGTGACTGAGGGTTCACACATAGAATATTTGTATCTGTCTCTAACAATACTTGAAGTAGTTCCATGCAATTCTGTTACAGGTTACATTCATCATTTTACATTGTTCTGGATTTTTATTGCATCGAAACTGTATACTTCTTTATGAATCCCATGTATTTAAATTTTCCCCCACAATATTCGAAAATTATAATTTTTACCAACTAAATGTTTTCTTTTTCCGTTAAAGTCACAATGAATGCGAATTTTAATAATAATGGCTGAAATAATAACACTTAAAAAGTACATAATTATGTCATATTAAAAAAATAATACAAGGAATAAATTTAGAAAGATTTAAAAAAAGTGAATTCAGACTTATACAAGTCCTTATTCTTAAATTTAGCATACCTGTAGAGTTAGGATATTTGCCTGTGTCTTCTGAGAAAGGTCGGTTAGCTTAAGCTCTATTGTCCATGAGAGCTTCTTGATGCATGTTTAATTGCTCGATGAAGTGCAGACTTGGCGAAATATGAATTTTTCGCTTTTCCACGAAGAAATAGGCTTCTTCGGGGGTCATATCAAGCTTTTGCATTAAATAAGCTATGACGATTGTCGGTGATCTGCTGATTCCAGCAAAGCAGTGCACCAGCACTCCTTTTCCTTCTTTTAGACCCTCATCTAAAAAGAAAAACATAACTTATTATGCTGTGAATTGACAAATTAGCAATATAAAAGGTCCATCAAAAACTACTTTTAAATACGAGGGCTACTTTTTTAAGTAAGGTCCTTTGGCACGTATAATTCCCTAGTTCCCGCTTACGTCGCAACCAGTCTCTGCGTCACTGACCAGCATCCCTTGCGAACACACTCGCGCCCATTTCCAGCTCTGTAGCAGTCGTGTAAGCTCCGTTGTGCGTCTTTAAAATGTTTAAGGTGATTGAATCACCCGCCAAGTGGGAGACAGGTCTGTTATCTGTGTTTTGACTGCGAGAAACATGTCGGCTGCAGACATTCATCGCCAGATAACAGAAGTTTATGGCACTAAAGCAATGAGTGACAGCAAATTTCGAAAATTTAGTCAGGAAGTTTAAAGATGAGAGCCTCACACTTCTCGAACGACTCGGGACTTAATCGAATCTTTTGACCAGGAGGATTTGGACCATGCACCATACAGCCCCGACCTACCTCCCAGCGATTTCCACCTTTTCCGGTACCTCAAACACAGTCTTGGCGGGAAGCGCTTCAGTGACAACGAAGAAGTGAAAGCGGCCGTGAACTCTTGACTGCCCGACCAGGCGACAGACTTCTTTGAAGAGGGTTTTCAAAACTTAGTTATAAGGTATGACAAGTGCATTAATAAACTTAGCAACTATGTAGAAAATAGGCAAAAGTATGTACAATCCTAAAATAAAGGTTTTTTGAAACAAAATATCGTCGTTATTTGTTTAAAAACAAACGGACCTTTTTTACTACATTTAAAAAATAGCCCTCGTACAATGTAAAAATAAGCATCTAAAACATGAAATATTCATTGTTTTTTTTGTTTCTAATGGGACTTTGAACTGGTGTTTTACCATTACAGACCTAGTACATTCCCTTGGAGCTGGCATCTATTTTTAGTGAGGCACCATATAGGTGGTGTAACAATGACCGCATGTAATTTTGAAGTCCAGTTTCCTCCCCAGAGGGAAGCACCTGAGCTCTGACGATGCGAAGCGGAACTTGGAATGTAGTTTTGCCACGAGCTCTTAAGCTAAACAGGCACTGAAGGGATCTTTTACAAGCCACATAATCATACGATATGGCCGCTGTCGATTTCTTGCATCATGAAAATCCATCGAAGAAGTGAAATACAAATTTTAAATCTTGGAGAATTAAAATTAAATTTGTGAAAGATTATTTACGCGCACGTGAGTAACTTATTTTTCTTACATGGACTTTCCAATAATTACTGTAAGAGTTAAGATGACTAAAATATGTCTTCAATAATTTCGATATCTAACACTTATTACGCAATTACTCTAACGTGCTTAAATTTTTCCGTAAAATAAAAAAATAAGATGATCACAGATTTTGTAATGCAGTAGTCTTCAAACTTCTTCGATTCGCGAAACCCTTAGAGCTATTAAGTGTTTTCGGGGGATCCCACTCCACACACACACTTGGAAGATTATATCTTAAAATAATATTTGTAGTAGATACACATGCTATAGGTACTTTGTGTAAAGACAGCTAAAAAAAGTATTGTATTTATTATTAACAAATTTTAATATATAACTTGCTTATTGTTATTATTAATTTTTTATCCTCCTATCCATACATTATATTTAGTAATTGGGATATATACTTGTATTTTTTACAAAAACTGTCTAAGTCTATTGAAGTTATCTGCTGTATCATTTCATTTTCTGCAATTTATTTTTATATTTTATTTTTGTAGGCTCTTACGTTGAGAAAATTTTTTTACTAAAGTACATTGTTCAGAATGGTATTAAAATGTTTACAGCTGTGTGGGAAAGCCTATGTATTACAATTTTAGCTCCCACAATGGAAGATAAGGATAAAAGTGCGTTGTATCTATTAAATAAATCCATCCCTTCTCTTCCCATTTAGTCAAGATGCGGCAGTCGGTCGAAAGACGGGCTTGGTTGTCATGGAGATATGACGGCATTCCTCTTCCCTCTTTTTCGAAAGCTAAAGGGAAACTAAATCAATTGGAAGAGTGGTTTCCTACTCACCCCCCACACACACACACCAGCGTTTCTGCACTGCACTCAATGTGGACTGCTATAAATTTTTATGTAACTTCAATAATTTTTTTCCCAACTAATTCTGATGAGTGGACAATATAGCTTTCTCTAAAATTCCATGTAAATGTATAATCGCTACCTTTTATCAATTTTAATTGTGCTTCAAGAAGACCAGTTCAGTTTATTGCCCTAAGTTCTTTTCAGCTATCTTTAATTGTAGATCTTTCAATGCGATAATGTAGAAATTCAAATGAATTGAATACATAAACGCAATTAAATTGGATTGAGAAGTAAGTGGATAAGTGCACATATTTTTCAACATGGAATATTTAAGTTTATTTATCAACCCTTACTTGTATTATCCATTACAATACTAAACAAGGTTGCTTAAAAACTTGACATTCGCAATGTGTTCAATTACGTATCGTATTTATCAGTTGTAAAAAAAAATTGTTTCTTAAATGTTGCAAAATTTTTAGAATTCCAAGACATTTTTTCTTGTATATCAAAAGGAATATTTTATATTGGTAAATTTATAAATTGTACAAACACTATATTATAAGTACAATTTATATAGACGGACTGAACCATATATAGCAGCAACTATTCTTTTATTATAATTTTCTCTGGTATATAAAAGGTGATAATTACATTTGTACAAAAACTTAATTTTTATCCTTTGAAAATTAATTTAGAGATTTTAGAAAATAACACTAAAAGATTCTACCCAAACTAGACGTCGCTTGCTAAAAAGTAGAACAGCTGGAAGAAGATATGTGGGCAACAGCATGAAACTAAAACTTCCGTTTTTAAAAGGTCAACGAAACCGCGCGTCTGAATGACCTTTTGTTCAAATTTTCAATTAACTGAGCGATATTGTCACTATCGGTATATATAGATACTAATTAAAAACACTAATTGTTGATGACAGGAATCGTCAAAATTATCGCATATCTTTGTAATATCGCAGAAATTAATTCCTACTACAGAGATTTTGATCTGATGATAAAAAAAGCAATGAAAGCTGACAAAAACTGTACACAAATCTTTAGACTCTTCCGCCTCAAATGTATCTAATGAATGAAATTCTTTGAGTAATTCACGAAATTAAAGTATAACTGAATTGCTGCATTACTGGAATGCCGCAATTAGCTGTGTCACAAATATTCCAGCACTTGCAATTAATTCACAATATAAATTATAATAAATTTATCAAAGTAAGTTATACAAATTAAATCGTATGAAAGAAAACTATTTTCTCCACAGTAATCTAAATGTATCATTTTAGTAAAATAGAAATTAAGAATATCGAAGCTATTTTAATGAAAAAATAGTTGAGATAATTTTAAAATGAATAATGAATCTATATATAAGGGAGAAAAGCGACTCACTCATCACGAGATCTCCCAAACTATTAGATCTAAAGACTTGAAATTTGGCTCTAGCATATTTATTTATTTAATAGAGATTTACAAGGAGAGAGAGAAGAACGGGTTTAACGGAAATTCATTCCCATGGAGAGTTGCGGAGTGTTATAGATAAAAAAAATTCCCGTTTTTGGACTGAAAATGTTTTATGGATAAAACAGACTTGAAATTTGACAGGCATGCTTCTTTTGTTAAGTAGAAATGAATTAAGAACGTTTTTCACGAAAATCAACTCCCAAGAGGATGTTACAATGGTTACTGGGGGTTTTTAGAACTTTTAAATGTATTACGGATAGAACAGACTTGAAATTTGATAGTCATGCTTTTCTTTTTTGTTGTTAAGTAGAGATAAATTAAGAACGTTTTTCACGAAAATTGACTCCCAAGAGGATGTTACAGTGGTTACTGGGGGGGGGGGGTATAGATAAAAAGAGACCCATTTTTGAACTATTAGATCTGTTACAGATTTGAAATTTTGTAAATATGTTCCTTTCGTTGAGTAGATATCTTTTAAGAAAGGTTTTTTTTTACTGAAATTGACTCCAAAGTTTGTATGGTGGGGGCTATGCGGGCGTATATATATATATATATATATAGATAAAAAAACACCCTTGTTAAACTATTCGAACCTACAGACTTGAAATTTGATAAGTATGCTTTTTTTATTGAGTAGAGATTCGATAAGAGCAGGTTTTACCGAAATCCGATTCCTATGAGGCGTTACGGAGGCGTAAAAAATAAAGAGACTTTAGTTTCGGAAACCAAGTTCTTTTTAAACTAAGAGGTGAGGATTGTTGGAATGAACTTCAACACACATAAAAGTTTAATGGTAAGATCTACACATCAATAACTTTAAAACAGTATATTTATTCTTTAAACTTAGTGAAATTCCCAGTGGTGGGGGCAGGTCATAGCTAGTAATTATTAAAAGAATACTTTCATTGGAAAATTTTGTATTTGTTATTTAAATCTAATTTTTTGTATGGAATTTTAACTTAAAGAATTACCAAAAAGTTTTATTTGTGAACTATGTGAAAAATCTCTCCTTTAATCTTACTTCACGAAGTTGCTATTTTAATCATAATGCATATGTTTGAAATGAATCATTACATCGAATTTTTTAAGATTCAATATTTTATCAAATAGAATAGTAGTGAATAGGTGCTCAAACCTTTAGCTGAAGCTTTTAAATAAAAAACGATTTATACTCTAACTTTAAATACAAACTTTCCCCTAACTTTTAACTTTTTTAGTTGATGAATAACCATTACATTTACACTACTCTAATAGATTCATTGAAATTTAATCCTTAGTTGAGAAATACTTTCATGTTTTGAGTAAAAAAAAAAATGGTTTTTTCAGATATCACATTTATGAAAGAATTCGTAAATATAATACTCCAAATTATACAAAATTGATACTTGGAATCCATTTGCTGCGTATAATAATTTATGCATGTATTCATTGCGACAACTTTTTTTTGAAAAACAGGGAGATATGGGGATTTTTCACTGGTTTTTAGATTTGTTTAGTACATTTTAAGAAAAATATGCTAAAATTAAGAAGAGAAAAAGAAATTATTATTACTAAAATGGGTAAAAATTTACAAAAAATAACATGAACGCGGCCTATTCTGTACCAAAAGTTTATGAACAAATTTTTAGTTTTTCAATTCTGATGTGTTGCTATGTTCTTCATTTTTGAAACGATTTTCAGGATAACAAATATTTTAGTTTTTACAAAAACTAAATCACCTTATCTTATTTATTACATAAAATTGCTTAAAAAAACAGTGATTATATTCACATAAGGGACTGTAAATTTTGTAATAAAACAGTGGTTGATAAATCTGAAGGTTATAACACTTCTACTATTATAAAGAATATACACACACACAAAAAATTCAATTAATTACTTTCAAAACCTTTTGAGCAATCACTGTCCCCGTTTGAGCATTTTCAAAAAAACACATTTTGAGCAAAACGCTTTTTAAATTATGCCATATATATTTTGCTTAAAGTAATGCTTTTACTAAAACACTTGTAGTTTTTGTTCTAGTTTACAATTTTAAGGTATTTGGATACTATAAGTAAGAGACTGCTATTTGATATATTCTCTCACGTAAATCTTAAGTATAAAATGAAACTGTGCTGTAATCAACAAAAATGTTCAGAAATTCAAACTTTCCTGATTAATTAATCCGATTGCTAGCTTAAACTCGAGACTGCTACAAAATAAAAAATTCAGCTTCAAAATGACTAATTACACAATTAACATGTCACCATAGTAATTTATATGGTTTCACAGTAAATTATCCATCTTTTTACAGTAATTAAAATATTCTATCTAATTTCATTTTTCTTATCTACTGTTCTTAAATTTAGGTTTAAAATGTTATATGTGTTAATTTACTAAAAAGGTGGCGAAAAATGATAGCATTTAATTCTTAATTATGTTAAATACGTTTTAATTACCCATAATGGGTTTGTACTAATTACAAAGATCTCCACCCACAAATCACCCACTTAAAAAGTTATCAAATACTTTAGAAAACGATATAATAATTAAAGTATCAAATAACGAGCTTTAAAATTAAAGTTTCAAATATGTTCCAATATATGCCCATCTTTACTTAAGCATGATATTTTACTTCTGAAAGCAAATATAGACAAAATACAATACTTAAGTATAGAAGTATAGAAGTTAATATTATAAAGTAAAAATATTTTGATTTTATTAATTATGGTACACTTGAGGAAAAATGAAGTAGAGAAAATAAATGTAAAAAGCATGAGAAACAAAAAAAGAAACGAGCCTTACAGTAGTCGCATACGATGCGTAACATCTGACATGTTATCGTGGTAAATTCGCAATAGCAACTTAAATCCTGAAAAAATTGAATCGAGTATGATTGGAAATAATTTTCTTTGGAATAATTATATCTTTAATGAATATTTTATTTAATTAACACAAGGAGTAATGCAATTTTTTATCAAAAATAATTATTCTTGTTCAATTTGGGGAAGAGCGGTAATGATAATTTATGATAAATAAAATATGACACATATACTTGTGTTTTCAAAGTATTTAAAAACCGTTGAAAAATAGCGTCAATGACAGTACCACTGTTAGTTGTCAAAACATTTCGATTTGTGTTCATTTCGAGCTTTTCATCACTCAAAAAAGCTATGAGTGGCTCGGCTTCTAGCAAATTGAAGTTAACTTTAAAATCACTACTCAAAATGTTCTGTTTACGATAGATCGCAACACCAGCTGCTCTGTGGCCCGGTCGTTTAAATTGTACGCAGCAATCGAAGTCAGGTATCGAAACACGTTCGTCATTGTCTAACCACGTCTCTGCCTAAAAAACTTAGCTTCTTCTCTGATCCTGAAGTGAGAAAACAAAAACAAAAATCCCACGGCCTAGACAGCAGGGGATGGGGGCGGAGCCCCTCCCGAATGAAGCAGAAAAAACAGAACTTCACTGAATAGCGCGCGCTTCCCCAACTTCCTGTTACGCATTTCCGTCCCTTTTCACGAAATCACTCCCACAAATCTCCAGCAATCGAGAGGAAAGATGTTACACATCAAAAAATAAATTTCTGTAGTAAATTAATTGGATAATTGAATAGAATATTGAATATTTCTCAGAATTTCTAAGCCTAACGATACGGAGTGAGTGAGTACGCGCATCGCGCCCCTACACGGCGGATCTTCAGCGGTACTAGGCTCGAACTCATAACACGCCGACCACGACCACTAGGCTATTGTGACCACTCTAATTATAGGGAAAAGATCTTCTCTGGTAAGTAGACGAGAAGAAAGATAAGAAATATAATTTTTATGTTATTTGCTGCCATATATAAGGGGAATGAAGTTTAGTTTAAGCTTTTTTATATGGTAAAAAGTGAAAGCATTTTTTTTTTTGCTCTGCTTTCAAAGCAGGTATTTTTTGTATTTTTTAACATTTATTACAAGATGAGAGTACACTTATTAAATAGAAACATGTAAAACATCATGTGAGTTTAACAGTTTTTTTTTAGTATTATTTTTTAAAAAATAACGTACTGTAGAAATTACAGCGCATAATAAAGTGAAAAAAATCGCTTGGATTGAACTGATTCCGAGCAGGTAGACTCCAATTAAGAATTTTTTCCCGGCATATAACCACAATCTACTCTACAATATATATTTAAATTAAATAATTTTGAATTTTTTTTAATATTGTTGAAGACTTTTGATAACAAAATTTAGAGTCTAAAATTTTTAATCTAGTGATTTCAAATTAAATACAAGCTGTTACATTAAAATACAAGTATACTTTTCTGACATATTAAAATACGAGCAAAATAATTAGTTAGTATATATATAAAGCAACATTGATAAGCAAAAAGAGAGTTGCAAGTATAGAATACTGTGTGTTTTCAGTATCACTTACATTTAAAATAATTTGCTGTTATATGCCTCAGTAATAGTTAACCAGACATCGAGTCAAAATTTAATACAAGTTTTATCTTGGGATTAGTCATCTATGAATCTGGTTTCTTCTGCGGGAGTTAGAGTTTCTCTTGTAAGTTTTTTTCCCCGTAAAGAATATTTTGCAATAACCCATTTTTCCAGTAAATGTTTCAACTTGAAATGACGTTAAACCTGTCAAAGGTTTGTGTGAGAGAGACAACTGTTTTTTATTTAATTAAATCAAATCTAATAAACTGTTCGGAAACTAGATTTAAAATTTCGATATGCTTCTTTCCTTTTACGAAAATTTGGAGATAGAAAAAGGATTGTGTAATATCTTTCTTAATTTTCTTTTAGTGATCCTTTTTTGAATATGGAAAAAAAAATTAACTTAAAGTTCTGCAGAAAGTATATCAATGTCCAAAAAGAATGAACATCACTGGATCAGATGTTATTTTTCCAAAAACGTCAAATGCTTAACACAAACTTCATGTTGGCAGAACTTCATTTTAATTAAGTTCAAAACAGTTAGGAAACTTTGTAACGGTCTATATCAAAAGAGGTTTTTCTCTTAAAGTAACTTGGGAATTTTTCTTTTAAAAGCATTTAACTGGCATCTACTAACATTAGGAATGTTATACATAGTTCTGAAATGCTATATAAAGTGATTTGAAATAGAGCTACAGATAATAAAAATCGAACCATGTTCCTAAAGGCCATGTTCCTTTGCTTAAGGTATCCAACTACTTGCGACAATTTTTTTAAAGAAAAGTGAGAGGGGTACTCTTTTTTGGTTTTTAGATTTGTTTAGTACATTTTAAGAAAAATGTGCTAAAATTAAGAAGAGAAAAAGAAATTATTATTACTAAAATGGGGGGGGGGAATAACATAAATGAGGCCCATTCTATACTAAAATATGAACAAATTTTCAATTTTTCACTTCTGATGTGTTGCTATGGTATTCAGTTTTGAAATGACTTTTAGGATAAGAGATATTTTAATGTTTACAAAATCTAGAGTATTTTATCTTAGTTATTATATGAAATTGCTTAAAAAAACAGGAAAAAAAAGGACTGTAAATTTTGTAATAAAAAAGTGATTGATAAATCTGAAAGTTAAAACACTTCTACTGTTATACAGAACATCCACAAAAAATTCCAGTTCATTATTTTCAAAACTTTGTTAGAAATCGCTGGCTTCGTTTGTGCATTTAAAAAACACACACATTTCGAGTAAAACTCGTTTTAAAGTATGACATTTTGCTTAAAGTAATGGTATCTGCTTTGACTAAAACACTTGTAGTTTTTGTTCTGGTGAACGGAAAATAATAAACTTGGTATTTTTATAAAGCTAATAAAATGGCATATAAAATAAAATCATAAGAAAAATTTGTTAACTATTGGCAAAATTCCCTATTTTAGGGTAGTCGAATACCTTAAAGATAGTTATTTAGTAGAAATATCTTTCAACACACACATTTTACTACGAGACCATGCGTATGTTTTTGAGGATTGCAGCTAGATAACATTAGTGAAGAGGATAGAAGCTTTTTTTCAGAATTTTATAACTTACTATGTGAAAAAGATATATTCTCTGATATATATATATGAAGGGGGAAAAGGTAATTTTTGTAAATTTTTTTAAATACTACCACAAGGGAAATGAAGGTTAGGTATTTTGACTTTTTTTTATGCTAAAAAGTCAAAGTAATTCTATTGAAGTAAAAGAGGTATTTTATTTCTTATTTATTGCGATGATAGAACTCCTACTAAATAGTTACAAGAAAAAAATCCGGTACTTCCCTTCTTTAGTTTTGAGCATTTAAAAAATAGCTAATGTCGAAATTACGGTGCGCGATAAAGTGGAAGACAGAGAAAAGCTTAGATCGGACTGATTCGACAGACCGGGGAGAGAGCTATGGTTATTCAATTTTACAACTGTACATAGTAATATTCTCTTATCAATAATCATCGCTTTTGGTTATTTATATTGTAGAATTTTTTAAATTTTGAGTTTAAAATCATCTGTTCAAAATTATAGGTCTCTTTTCCATTTTTTTTTTGTGTGTGAAAATTCTACATTTTTGTGCCAATATTAAATATTAAAAAAAATTTAATTATTTTTCTCCTAATCTCTATACCAGTGATTCTCAACCTTTTTGTTTTCGCGGCACACTTTTAACGATTTTAAAATTTGGTGGCACACAAAGAAAATATATATAAGTACTTTTCTTTAATTTAAATTTTACTCGTAATAAAAAAAACATTATGTGTGATTTTTACCATATACATTTCTAAAATTTGGCGGCACATTAAAAAAATTTGGTGGCACACAAAATTGCCGCGGCACAGTGGTTGAAAATCACTGCTCTATACTAGTGAACATTTTTTTTCACATAGGTAGGTTTGGATTTTAACACACATTTTCTTTCTTCATACAACCATAATTCACCCTAATCGTCATCCCTTTTGGTTTTATCATATAAGTAGATTTTAATTGTTTTTGTTATTGTTCCCGATAAGTAATTTCCCTATCATAAGCCGTATTAAGCCAATGAAATATATCTTTGAGATATATTAATAATTGTGATTAGTCATTTTGCTTCTATACCCACTTCCGTGTGACGTTCAGATAGAGAATTGGTACGGAATCCATTGGGTACGGAATCTTCGGAGTTAATTTCTCAGATTTTGGGAATTATCAAAATAAGAGAGAAAAAAATTTAAAATACCATAAAATGTATAACCACGTTTTTAAGGTTAAAATACTTTTATAATAAAAAAGTGTAATCACTCTCTTTCTTGAAGAATTTGTAACATTAGATAAATTACCATTTTTGCATATTTAAAATGGAAATGCATAAAAAGAATTAAATAAATGAAATTTCAATGCAATTCTATAACTTACAAAAAATATCAGAATGCTATGTTAATAAATCTGTCAGAATCCTCTATTGAAGTTTTAATGCCCCGTAATCTGTAAAAATTGTCTATATTCTTGGTTTCTATTTTAAATTTTTTTCCCCACTTGTTGCTTACATTAAGAAAATGGAACAATAAATTCAATAACAGAAACATGAAAAGTTAAATACATTAACTAAGGCATAAAAAGCAACAGTGTTCATAAAAAAAGTTTTCTTCTTTATTTAGATTATTTTTTAAGCAGTTGTTTTAAAATTTTATGTGGAGGATATTTATTAAAGAAATGGACAAAAATATGATTTTGGTAAGATAATGAATTAGTTTTTAATTATTTTCCCCTCGTATATTATATTACGGCCACATAATGAAGACGACACCTCATTTGGTATTTCCCGGGACTTCACAGATACAATAAGTGACATTCTTACAGCATTTAAGCATAAAGCAGATATTTTTTTTTAAAAAAAATTTGATCATTTTTATATATGAAGCAAAACAACAACATTTAGCAGAAAAACTCAGTGAAAAAAAATCTGTACTTTATTTTTGCAAAAATAGAAAGACACAATATCGTTTTCTTCAAAATCATCATTTCTGAAATACACATCTCATAACGCATTCAAGAGTAAGGAAGCACGAGGTACACATGAAATTTTATATGTAAAGTTACATCATAAATATGTTCCTCATTACACTTGCGTTGATTATGTTCCTCAAGTGCGATGCGAAAACACGCATTACACTAGAGGAATCGAGTGAATACTCTTTCGTACGAGATGTTAGAGCATAATTATCTCTCTTACATAATTTCTGATACAACTTTAGAAATAGTTAAAATCACCAAGCATGTGCCTATCACGCATATCTAAATCTGTAGAACTACTTACTAATGCATTTTGTTAGCTTACATTAATGTATGATGCAAGTTAAGTCAAAAGATTAAAATATTATTCAAATCGTAAGTTTAAGAAAGTAAATTTAATTCTTCTTTTGAAAATAAATTTTATTATTTCTTTAAAAATAGCTGAAATAGTATTTGTTATTCCTACGTCTAAAATTTGCCCACGCTTTATTTATTTTTCTTTGAAAACTAATTAATCCCAACTCCATACATGCTTTTTATACATTTATTATACATGTTACAATAAATCATACGGTTCGTCTACCCTAGTTTGGTCGGATAAAAATAATTAACTCATTACCATTAAAGTTAATGGTAATGCATTAGTTTGTATACTAATCTCTAACTTAATTCATACTATATTCCATACTCTGACTTTATAAAGTCAGCGCATTTGAGTGAAAAGTTAATGGATGAAAGTGCTTTGAATAAAAAGAAATGCTTTCCATTTCAAACATTGAGTGACATTTTGAAATATCTTTACAATATTTACAAGGACTTTATATAGAAACCAGCCACAGCTGATTCGCTTTAAAAGCTGAGCACTCCGGATTAGCTTAATGAAAGAAATTTATTTTAAATATGCTTAAGTTCCCCTTTAGGATTTCATTGCGTTTCACAGAAGAATTTGGAGAATTTTATTTTAAAGTTCAATCTTCTAGTTTAAAAACTTTGCTAATGGTAATTCTAGCAGAAAATAAAATTTGCTTTGACATTCTAATTAGTGTCGTTAAATGATTTTATTACTAAACTAGCTTTTACCCGCGGCTCCGCTCGCGTTGATGTCTTTAAATAACTGTCAAAGTCATAATCATTATCATTAGAAAGTAAATAATATAATATGGTACAACATCCATAACCGATTTTCAATTGCGACTCTGCATAATGTTCCGAATCTACGTCATTATGAAGATGCACTCTCATATTCGTTTTCAGACTGAATTTTTCAACTTTTGCCCATAAGTTTGATGATTTATAGAGACTCTGATTTCATCTATCGCGTAAATCCTGAACAGTCTGATTTAGCGCTTCTATAGCTTTCTTGTGAGACATCGTCCTTTCATCCCACACTAAAAGTTTACATTGTCGAAGCATCCTGCCTCGAGAGTCACTTTTGCTGAAATTGTAGATGGGTGAATCTTCATGCACAATATTCAACGGTAATTTTAAAAACGGAATGTACAGTAAAACCGCCAGTCAGTAGTGTCGCGGCTATAGCGAAAGAAGCGACAGCAACTGCTATCCTCTGTTTTTTTCTGACGGGCATTAATAAAAAATTTAGCAAAAGTGTTTTTCCGGTTCCACCAGAGGCGTTGAGAAAAAAGAGTGCACCACTTCCGGATTCTATTTTGCGTAACACTTCATGGAAAACGTGACTTTGTTCTGGAGTTAATTAAGGGATAAATTCTGTTATTTGATGTTGCAATGCTATGAAATCGTAGTTTAATTCTCAAGCAATTTCATTATCGAAGCCATTTCCATTGACACATCTAGGACTAATCATTCCAAAATCATGTAGCTTTTTCCCAACTATTCTGAAAACCTTGATTGCGTTTCGTTGTAGATGTGTTCATTGAAAGGCATATTTGCTTGTATTTGACGCAATCGTCGCAAAATATCTTCCACCATGTAGTCTTTGTACTCATTTCAAAAGGTATGGGGATTAGAAAGACCGAAGATGAAATAAGTATTGCGTAAAGCTCCCTGATTGAGTTATTTGGCGAGTGACATTGTATGGCTTCCTCCATAGTAATATCTAGTATATCTTGAAAGTAATACCTCCATGTAAAATATCTGGTTCAGTATAAGTGAAAAATTTTGTGCAAAATATAAATATTGTATAATTAATTAGGTTAAGAAAATTCAAAGTAATAAATATTCGATAATTCAAAACTTTTTATGAAACTGTCAAGTAATATTACCATAGAATTTTCAATATCACGCGCGCGCAATTCGCTAAAACTTTATTTCGTTTCCCTCTTTAAAAAGTGGGAGAAAATTTGCATTAAAATACCTGGGATTGTCGCAATAGAGAACTTCTTAGCCAACTTGGCGATATTTCTCAAAGTTTGAGTTTGACATTTAACAAATGTAACGTAATAAATGTTAGACGTTTAATAAAGAACCATTTAAAAAATTGATTTTTGTAAAGATGCTAAATGAAAGTATTTTTCAGTTATTGGTTACAAATGTGAGAAAATTTTTATTAAAATGTCCTTTATTGACCAAATGCATAATTTTGCGCCAACTTGGCGGAGAGTAAGCAACTTTCCACGGTTTTACCCTCGTAGTTCCCGTTCCCGTAAGAATATGGAGATAAAATATAGCCTATGTTACTCGCTGATAATGTAGCTTTCCATTGGTGGAAGAATTTTTAAAATCGCACCAGCCATTTCCGAGATTAGCCGGAACAAACAGACAGACAAAAATTTTAAAAATTGATTTTTTGATATAAGTACCTTATATACCTTTAAATGCATTTAGTAAAAACATGCTAATTTGAAATTACAAACAGACACTTCAATTTTATTTATTTGTATAGATTAAATCTTTTAGCTTGCAATTGTAAATTAAAGTGTTACTTTGAAAAATTTTCTTAACATTCTTCATTATTTAAAATTTCAGTATATTTAAATTTTTCTTACCATATGCTAGTTAACTAAAATACTTCGAAAATGTATGTTTAATCGCATTTATATATAATAGATTTTTTTGTTTAAATCTTATAAGGAAAATAATTTACACATTATCTACACTCCCCTTAATTAAATCTTTCAAAACTTACTCAAAGAAATGGAAGCATTTTGATTAATACAATAAGATAAATTAGATGAAGAAAAGATAAAATATTATTCATTATTTATTGCTTTTAAGAAGCTTTCTTCGAACACTTACAAGTTAAAAATTTATTTAACTAATAACTGCCACCAAAAATGTATCACGCCTATACAGCAGAATGAGAGAGAGAGAGAGAGAGAGAGAGAGAGAGAAATCTCTCTCATACTATAATTAAAATACGCAGTAAATTTTCTAAAGCAATTTTAAAAATACAAATCTCCTTTCGAAAAGAGCTATCCCATTAAAATTAATTTGGAACTAGTCTTCTTAAATGTGTTTGTTAATACACCGTGGCGCAGTGTACCAAAATGTAACAAAGTACCACTTCAAGGTTTTTTCCGGTGGTTACAAATAGAACTCCAACAAACCCCAAATATCTGACATTCCGTATTACTTCTTATATTCTAAGCGACTCCAAGATGAAATAAAAAGAAAAGGAAAGAATGTCTCAATTTGGCCTTTTTGAAACATTGATTGTACTTTATTGAAAGGAACTTGACATTTTATTTAGTCCTTGAAAAGAGCTATTCTTGGAATAAAATCCGTTGGCACATTAATCCCCCTCCCCTTCTTTGGATCTTCGCGAGAAAAGCGATTCATCGAATTCTCCGTAAATGCCGAATGATCGCTAAGCTTAAATGAAACTCATTATTGTCAATCGGCATATACGCGGGTTGAGCCAAATTTGGAACGTCAAACCTTCTATAACCTTCCCCCTTCATTATACTTCTATTTCCCACCTCCCTTTTCATTTTATATTTGTATTATATTTATATGTGTTTTTTTTTGAAAATGCTCAAGCGGGGACAGCGATTGCCAAAAAAGTTTTGAAAATAATTAACTGAAATTTTTTGTGTATGTTGGAAGTGTATTAACCTTCAGATTTATCAATCACTGTTTTATTACAAAAGTTACAGTCCCTTATGTAAATTTAATCACTGTTTTTTTAAGCAATTTCATGTAATAACTAAGATATGGTGATCTAGTCTTCGTAAAAATTAAAATATTTCTTATCCTAAAAGTCATTTCAAAAATGAACAACATAGCAAAACATCAAAAATGAAAAATTGAAAATTTGTTCATAAACTTTTGGTACAGAATGGGCCCCGTTTATGTTATTTTTTGTAAATTTTCCCCAATTTTTTTCCCATTTTAGTAATAATAATTTCTTTTTCTCTTATTAATTTTAGCATATTTTTCTTAAAATGTACTAAACAAATCTAAAAACCACAAAAAAAAAATCCCCATATTTCTATTTTTTTAAAAAAAAGTTGTCGCAAGTGGTTGGATACCTTAATGCTAGGATTTAGATAGAAAAAATCACCTGAAAAAAGAATGTATAGTCTAACAGTGTTATGAAATACCCAGAGAAGCGAGAGGGTAACAACTAGTAACCATATAACAAAGCAATAAGTTTATAAAAAAAGTTCTACTGATTAGAAAAATAATTTCGCTTCCTCCTGACAGATAGAACAAGTTTATTTATGCCACAAGACACTCGGGGTTTCGTCGAGGATGAGAGATAGAAGCTTATGGATAAATTATCCACTAAAAGGTAGAGGTTTAGGGAAGCATGATGAAAACCACAATAGGAGGAATGCAAGGAAATCGAACAAGCACTGAGATTAATTTTCAGTTCGCTCATTGGGTTGTAATGTGATATATTTGAGTGATGTTCGCTGAACGTATGCCTATAATTAAGGCCACTGACATCCTATTGTGACTTGTTTCCTGTGGTTAAAGTAGGAAGCTGTATCTGTTGGCCTATTTGATCAGCATTAATTTCACGCCTTGATGTATTTTAATAACTCAATTTCGTAGTCAAATCTAAAATTTATGACGGATCTGCACTCGACCTTCACACTAATCCTCTTGGGGAAACTTTGGGTTAGCATTCGTGTTGATTCACAGCCATCCCTCAAGAAGAAACCCTGATATGGAGATAGATTAGTTTGACTATATAAAAAAGTGTCAGGGTTTTGTAATTGTGAGAGAGAAGGAGCGGAGAAACTGTTCCGGCTTTACAAAGGAGAGATTTAATTGATATTCACAACTTGAGTTAAGAAGGGAGTTTGCCTCTATACTAAATTAGTGGATTAGGAATTTATAGTCTAAGATATAGATTAGGTTAAATTAAACTTACTTGCGCTTATTCACTTAGGGTTCATTGCTTTCTTTATATCACTTCTAGGGCATCCTCTTGTGGTTTAACTTGTGGTTGATTAGAGTGTGTTTGAATAATAATAAAATAATAATTATTATGGAAGTTTCTGGTCATGCTTTGTTTCCCCCCATACCCTTGGGTAGGCAGGACGGTGAGGGAGCGACTGCAACGGGAAGTCGCTCACAAATTTAGGATTCTGCTTAAGTTAGTCAGTGAGTAGGAGAGCACAAGAGATCAAAAGCATTACAATCACGATTCTACAAATTACGGTAGAGATTGTTTTGTTGTGTTAAGTTGTGTTTTTACAAGCTATGTTTGTACAGTAACTTATTTTTGATATTTTAAATAACTTTCCTCCTGCATTTATGCATCATTTTTATTTTAACTAAGTATCTTTGATGCTAGAATTATGTGTTAGAGTTCAGTAATACCAAAATCTGGAGACCACGATACGGAACACTTGTAGCCAACGAGCGACTTCTGTCTGTGACTTTCCAGCTTCTTGACTACAAACGGCTTTCCATCACAATTCATCATTTAAACGATTCTGTGTAGTCATTTTAACTGCAATTTATTTAGCTGATGTTGTTTTCTTTAAAAAGCAAAATTCCATAAACAAATTTAGTAGTTTTAGAAATTCTTTGAGATTTGCAGCTGTCAGTAGTATATTTTTTAATTGTGTGTTAATATAAATTCATCTAAAATTAAAATAACTCAGGGGGTGGACCAAAAATAGGAAATTAAAGTTAATTAGTAAAATGAAGTCAAAATAAAAAAAATGGATTCGAAGAAGAATACAAAAAATAAAACGTGGGGATAAAATAAGAGAAGGCAATCTATATTTTATAAGTAATAAGGTCAAATAGGTCAAGTTTCCAAAAGGAGACATTAGTTGAGAGTACACTCGGGACAATGGTACACATTCATGGTATTCATGCAATACCATGAATGTGTCCGTAGACAGTGATAAAAGTCAGCAAACAAAAAAAGATAGCTGTGGACAATAAATGATGTTTATTTCAACACCATACAACAAACTGTACAGTGAAACAGGGAATGAGAACATTACTCTAATCAAAGCGCGTTGCAGGTAGCAATACGTCATGGAATAGAGTGAATGAACATGTGAAGTGTAACCTGAAGAAGGAAAAGTCACTCACTCTCAGTCATTCTTCGAGTCTGTTCGTGGCAACAGGTACGATAACCAATAATGTCTCAGATATCCTCGATTGAAGAAAGATCAGGAGCCGTTTGTGTCTAGGGTAGCTGTGGGGTACACTGCAGGGCTTGTCAGCTAATGCTTGCCGTGGGATGTCGGGCAGTATCCTGCTGGTAAATGGTACTGAGGGTGCCTTGGAGCAAAAGTATTCTCACTGGTCACATCCCATCCTCCACGTGTCATTGGACTGTCGTAGTGTCATTTTCTCGTTCTGCAATTGCTCAACATAAGTGGATTGGAGAGCCTTCAACGTTTGTTGGCAGATGAGTCAGTGTACATGTGATAATGTACTTTTTTCCATACTAGCACTCCTTAAATGAAGGAATTCTGTTTTCTCAACCATCTTCGCTGCAGCCGATGCATCATGCCCTGGTTGTCCTCTGCAATACGACTGATACGATGTGAAAACAAACTTGCCTCTCTGAGTCTAAACCCGTTCCTAACGTGAACTCTATAGCCTAGAACTTACTAAGTTGGTGGTGACCTGGCATCTCTGCTGTTCTGCGATTATGGAAGGCTACATTAACTGGTTACCATCGTCAAAAGAGCATTACTATTTTTACAAAATCTGTTGGTTCTTTGTATTATATAGTTCTCACCGGGAGCGGGACAGCAAAGTATTCTAGATGATTTATGTAAATTATTGAAGCTGCATCCATCCTTCAGTTAGCATCTTTTTCTGACTGCTACCTCTGGATACTGCATTGTCTAAATCACGAAGTGGTCAATTTCAGTAATTGCCTTAATTTTACATATTCGCATAGGGAAATGAGAACATTATTTTAGAAAAATGTCTTAAAATTACAAAGAAAACAAAGAAACTCAGCCGATAACTCTGTTCCAAAAGTTATAAAAACGTCTATAAGTATTTTTATAATTAAGTAGTATACACTGCTGTGGCCACCCAAAATGTACCACCAAGAAAGACCAGAGCTATCACAGCAAAATTTATTTGGCAGACAACATGTTGCACAAAGATCAAACGATTGAAATTGCAGCTTCTTGTGAAGTGTGGATGATGACAAAATCAGTAGTAAGTGTAGCCACCATTGTCGGCATAGAACCAATGAGGCATTAGATGTATCCTTGGGGTACAACAGCCCATGCGACTTGCTCATATTGCCGAAGTTGATCTGGTGTAGCAGTTGGTGGTGTGTCCCGTGTCAGTCGTTGCGCATGCATGGACCACACGTTTTCGATTGGTGATAGATCGGGAGAACAGGCAGGCCAAGAAAGCAATTCAATCTGATGGGTAAAGAACTCTTGAACATTGCGTGCCACGAGTGGTCACGCATTATCCTGTTGGAATATGGCTGATGGCAAACGCTGCAAGTATGGGAGGATCACGAGGTCCAACACCTCAGAGATGTAGCGCTGGCTGTTCAGTATACCGGCAATGTGTACTAGAGGGGTGCGGCAGGGAAATACAACAACAATTGAAACCATGATACGGAGCGCAGGACCAGTGTGGCGATGCATAACGTAACAGTTCAGCAGCCTCTTGCCTCGGTGTCTCCAAACTCGAATCCGACCATCGTGATGCTGGAGGCAGAAGCAAGATTTGTCAGAAAACACAATGTAGTTTCATTTTGAACTCCATGTCCACCGTTCATCCCACCATTGGTGACGCAAATGCCTGTGATTTCCAGTCAAGGGCAAACGAAGCAATGGACGCCTTGCGGACATTCCACTCTGCTACAAACGGCATCAAATGGTACGAGCGGACACCGAATGATGCGTAACAGAGTGAATCTGTTGTGCTATGGTTTGTGATGTTGCTGCGCGATCCACCACTACCATGTGCACAATCCACCTGTCATCATGAGTAGTGGGGCAACAAGGTGGGTGCGATAGGCTCCGTAGGTCCGTTGTTTCCTCCTGCATCCAGAGATGACAGATTCGCATCACAGTTGCTTGGTATCGTCCAACAAGGTGATCGATTTCTCTGAAGGGTAATCCGCAATCCCTATAGGCTACTACTTTTCCTCCGTTGAATTCAGAAACTTGGTCAAAAGACGTTTGATGTGTCTTCCTGGAGGCATTGGTAAACAGCTTACCCAAAAAAACGCACAGAAAACATTTGCCGTACTTCACATTACCAATCTGTTCTCCCCTTAGACAGCGCTTTTGCGTGGCTCTAAGGTCGTCCGTGATGTACGTCTGCGCTATAATGCTAATGATTTGCATATTTCATCGCCGCCAATGCATGATGTAAATTCCACATGGTTTACATGCTTCTTTCAGGGTGTTTTATTTTGTGTGGCAAGCAGTGTAATTTAGAAAGCCTATATAACGGGGAGAATTATAAAGAGCAGTTTTAGATAGTCTGTAAGTATCAAACATCTAAACTAAATTTCTATACAATGGAACATATTCAAGAATTTCCGGTAAGAGATAATCATGAATGCTGATGTAACAGAATCGGCAGACTTCTGAACAGAAAACAGTACCTAGAAAGGTGACAGTGAACATTGAAGTTATATCTGTACCGTGTATGTGAAAAGGATATTTTAATCAGAACTACATGTCTTGTGCAATAATAACTCCATAAAAATTATAAATCCTTCATACATGCTCAAAACTGTGAAGTTATTTCAACTGCTTGCTAACATTTGATTGTCATCTCACTGAGATTTTTTCTTTAAAAGGGAGCCATATGCGTGATCACAAAAATATAAACATATCAACTGTTGACCAGAAGCGTAAGCGATGGACAACAAGGTTCATGTAATCGTCCTCTGAGATAAATTAGGTAGAGAGTCTTTGTAATAACTATATACATACAGTAGAACGTCGTTTATCCGAACGTTTATTATCCGAAGCGTCAAATATCCGGACTAGTTTTTTTTTTTCAACTACGTGTACTGTATATGAGTACGTTTTCGAACAGTGCAATGCTCAACAGTTGTTTCGCCTGTGGCCGAAAGTGACGGGAAAACCCAAGGTGAGGGATATTTGGGGAGTTTCAGTTGTGTGATTTGGTGAAAATGTATGGAACAAGTTGTGGCCAGATTTATAGAAGGCAAAAAAGACTTCAATGACGACCATAGGAAGGAGATTACCGACTTTACCCAATCGATCCCAGGATTTCAAGAATGCGATGAAGATGTAAAAACCGGGATGGCATACGATGCAGAAGACTGTGGATTTCAAATGTTAAATGATGACTAGATTGTGACTTTCGAGCAAGAAGAATCCGACCCTGTCGACGATTAAACGGATGAAGACGATGACAGCAACAACGAAAGTAGCAAGGTTCCATCAAATTCTGACGCGTTTCTGCGTTAGAGACAGCTATAGAGTGGTACGAACAACAATTAGAGTGCTGTCCTACTCAACTACTGCTGCTCAAGAGAATCAAAGGCCTTGCAGAGAAAAAAACGAAGATGTATAATGGTACAGCGAAAAATAAGTGATTATTTTCCACAATAAAGGTAAAATTGCGACATTTTCCACCTATTTTGCTTTTTTTTTCAAGCACGTTTCCCGCATGTGATTATTTTCAATATTCGTATAGTCTCCGGTTTCATATACAGCACCGATCACATTCGGTTTTCAGTTATCCGGACAGTGTCCGGTCCCAATTGATTAGGATAAACGACATTCTACTGTATATACAAAGATAAAAAGTATAGAATTATACATTTCTTCTACCATTCAAAAGCTACAAGTTGTGTTCTAAAAAGCTGAATAGAACTTTTAAAATTCTTCTTCAAGATTTTGTGATGTTACAAAATTGAAGTTGGTTGGCTTCTCGTCCATTTATTTCGGAATTTTTAACCAATATACTCTTTTAAAATTTGGATTTTTTTTTGTCTATATTCTATTTTAAATTCTTTTTATCTATCGAGTCACAAACGAAAAAAGGCTGGCACCATCAAACTAGTTCAACCTCACTTATTCGGTCTTAAGTCCGGAATTACTTTTTGAATCAATAGGCTCTTCTTTCAATTTTTGTTTAATAGTTTTTCTTTTCCTCCTTTCATATATAATGTTGTTTAATTATCATTGTATGATGTTTCCATTATTTATTCTTTCATGCTTTTTATGCTTCTTATATTTTTCATACACATATATATTGTAAACTTATAGGCTAAAATATACGAAAAATCCTACTTTATTAATTGACGCATTAAAACATCTAGGGTTGAACATACTTCCCAAATGATAATTGAATAACTTTGATGAATTTATTAATTAAAATATTTTTTCAAATGGTTTTAGTCGTCATTAATAATCATTTATAATATCTTAAGCATTAGCTCTTATTATTAGTGCAACACTACTTCTCTCTCATCCTCTCACATCCATCTTGTCGTTAACTCATTTAAATGCATAATCAGAGCTGTGGCTATTCCACCTTATAATTTTTCCCTTTGTTATCATTTTTCTAACTTCTTTTAAATATTTTTTTTAAAAATAATAAAACAATAATAACAATGAACTTTAACGATTCTCACCCATTTAGGGGAAGATATATTTACCTAATTTTGGCTCCCTGTTTTAAGGATAATTCGGCAATTTTTTATAGTTACTGCTCTGCTGAAAATCAATGGATCAAACATGTTCAAAGTAAATTTAAAGTAACATTATTTATGTAAAATGGACCTTTAAATACCTTTGGGAGAATTCCCCTTTTTTCCCTTTAGGTTCTCTGCAAAAAGAAAACAAAGCAATTTCTATGCTACACAATTCAAACTTACCTCTAAAAACTTCAGCGAAAGTACGATACTAGTTATAAAATGACACTTACCAATGAAGGCTGCTGCTTCCTCGAAATAGTCGAAGATGTCAACAAAGCTGTCCCTTATTGGGATTCTTTTGTAAATTATGCCAAGACCCATCCCTTCAAATTTGTTTGGCACTTCTGGAGTGACATTCAGTATGTAGGAAATACCGCAGTCTAAAAGTTCATTGATGTTGGCTGAGCAGATAGCATTACCAATGTATAAATTTGGTAATACTTCAACTGGTGATGGGTAGAATTGAAGATATTCTTCAACCTCGTATTCGAAGGTGCACTGTATGTTGAGATGGTCAACAAAGGGAAGGAGAAATTCTTCTCTGAAATAACTGCGCTCACAATTCCAAGGGTATGTTTTTTTATATTCTGAAAATCCTCCTGAAAGGAAAATAAAAAAGAAAAGAAAGGAAAAAATTCATTAGTCTTAATGGAAATGTCCTTAAAAAATTAGTGTAAGATTGGAATATACTAAATATCATGTTTTAAATTCTGTGTCAACAAGAGGTAAAGCATTACAAGTGTTTCGTAAGAAAAAACACCTACTCACATAACCTGGTAAAATTGCGTCAATAAATTACTACTGCATAATACTATTTCAAAAGAAATCATCAGCAGAGCATAATAACATCAAATACATACATTTAAGCACAGCCAACTCCATCAATATTGATTATGAGATTTTTGTACAGGAGGTAAAGAATTTTATCTGTTTAATGATGCGATCTCTTAAAAAAAATATCTCACTCGTTTTCAAATTATTTATCTACTTTTTCCTTCCTTTTTAGTTATTTAATTTCCATTAATCAAGGGAAAGAGTTTAAACTTTATTTGAATCACGTGATTCCAGAGCTACATTATTTGCTATAGTGACGAACACCATAAGATGAATCACATTTAAGGAAACTGAGTTTTGAAATCTCTACTTCTAACTTCCACACTACACCACTTGTGAGCTTTGTGTTCAACTAAATTTAGAGTACTGCTACTTCCATTATTCCACACGACGGCATTCGAAGGAAAGTAATCTTGAACCGGAACGTCCTTTGTGTGTTATACCGTGCGAGTGTCCATAATTAAACTTGAAATTTGCGCGAGCAGTCAATAGCAAAAACTATTCAGCGGAATTGCATGAAAATTGGGTAATGGCAGAATGAAGTAATAGGAATTTTATCAAGGAGAAAACAAAGAATGGTTTTCAAAAACCACTCCTAGGTGGCGTATCACAGCTTTATTGTGAACAAATAAATAATCTTCAAAAGTTTACAAAACATGCTCGATATGCTGTCCACCTTTGTCTGTTACCATCTGAAAGCGCAAAATCTCATGTTCGACTGTTGAAAGCAGCCTGAACTGGGGATTGTTATGCACATTCATGGCGTTTTATGCTTTCTTTAAAGTCGGATAGAAATGTGATGGGATCACGGTAGACCATGGCCTTGAGGTATCCCCACAGCCAAAAGTTGGAATAATTCAAGTCGGGGGATCTAGAAGGTCAAGCTGCAGGAAAATGCAAGCTGATGATTCTGTCATCATCGAAATGGTGACTGAGCACTTGTTTCACGAAACGGACGATGTGTGGACTGGCATAATTACTGTGGTTGTATCACATCGCTTTGCCTGCTGTTTCCAAATAGTACCAGACAATAGTGGACAACATATCGAGCATTGTAAATTTTTTTAAGATTATTTATATGTTCTCAATAAAGCTATGATACGCAACTTAGGGGTGGTTTTTGAAACTCCCTCATTGTTTTTTCCCTCGATAAAATTCTCATCATTTCATTCTGCGATTACCCAATTTTCGTGCAATTCCGCTGTATAGTTTTTGCTATAGATTGCTTACAAATATATATATATATTTATATGTATTTTCATTTTTAACTATAAATAAATTTTGTGCTTGCTGGAAAAAAAAGTGGTACGGGTCTAATTAGTTTTAAGTTGCATAAAAAAATATCGAATTCGTATTATAAAAATACTCATAGAGCCTCCCACACATACTTATTCAGCTATTAAATCCTAAAAAAAATTCAGAATTAAAATCTCTTTAATATATTTATCTCTCTTGTAAGTCCAATCTTTTAAATTTATTCTTATAGTTTGCTCATTCCAAAAGTTCTTTTTTATAGGTACAATTTTTTAAAATTTTAATTTCAAATGCTGAAAACTATTTACATTCAGACGTAAATTCATAACGATGAATGATTTTTTTACAGTTAATAATCTATTTCGAGATATATTTCTTTTCAAAAGCAATACGAACGAAAAGTTATTTCACGTCAAATTGCACACCACAATGGATATAATGAAATGTGTGAATCTGTGAAGAATATTATCTGTACTATTTCAATTGCTAATATAAAATGAAATCACTTCATTATATGTTTCAAATAAAAACTGCATTACATATAGATGTATATATTCAGAAATACCAACTATAAGATTGGGGGAAGGCATAATCTAATGATCAATCAAGAGTTTAATGTACTTTTCTACGAGCAAATTCAAATTTTGTGATAATGATGAAATTGAAAATATTAAATTTAAAAAAAAATTTTGACTATAGTTTTCTGTTCAAAAAATTTAGGATAAACAATACCTTGATAATAAGGAAAAAACTTTTAACTTTGCTGTTTCACCTATATACTTGAAAATCAGATTGGAAAATATTTAGCGGGAGCTTTATTTTCAAAGGAAGATCTTAACATTTTAATCAAAAATTTAAAATGAATATGCGTTCTTTTTAATAAAATCCTAATGCATCTATTAAATAGGCTGGTTTAATATCCTTTTAAATTCAAAGAATGTTTTTTAAAACATTACTTGAAACGTTGGTGGAGATAAGAAAATTTCTTTTCCAATTTTTTTTTCATGTTTGTATGTTTTAGGTATGAAATTTAACGTGTCCATTACTAAATTAACTTATTCAAATTTCACAAAATATTAAAAAATAATTTCTGATTTGATTTTTTTTTCTGACTGTAGAAAAACATTGTTAGTTTAATCATAAGATTATCAGTTTTCTCCCTGCAATGATAAATCACGATGAGTTTGCGTTTGTATAAGAATGACTAGAAAGGCTTTTTCTCCTTTTTGAATTAAGCTAAATATCTTAGTAATCGAGCATTACTAATTTTTATATCTATTTTAATTTTCAATTTTGATTTGAACTTTCGATACATCCGTAGCAGTTAATTAATTATTTTTTTGATGCACTAAACCTTATCAGCATTCGAAAACAGTTTTTTATTGTTTTAACTTCTTTAATTTAAATGTATAGATCATAAGGGGGGGGATGAAAGAAAGTTACTAAAAAATCAGAACTGAAAAAAGGAATAAGAATTAATTGTCATTTGTTTACTGAATTAATTCTATCTACGAAGATTCAATCTTAATAATAAACAGTGAGTGATAAGAAGTGTAGAATTATTAACGTTCTTACTAGGAAACTAGTAAAGGCTCAAATTATAGAAAAAACAAGAAAAAGAGAGAAATAAGTAAATGTTTAGACATGTTACATTGTTAAGTGAAATATAATCCATTATGCACTTAAATATCGATTTAAAACCTTCAGATTAGTTATTTATGAATCATGAAACCTACTGTTAATTTACGTTCTAACTTCTCCTCTGTATTTTAATACACTATTTTTATAAATATTCTTCGGTGTTTATTATCTACGATGCTTTTTAAAGGCCAGTTTTATCACTAGTAACGATAAATTTCAACTTTAGGGGCTTGAAATTAAGTAAAAAGATGAATTGCTCTTTTAACTTAAGAGATGTCTAAACTTCAATATTTGTAATACTGTATGAAAAATAATAAAACATGAATCTAAGAGCCATAAATAAGTAAAATAAAAGTGAAACATTGTTAAATTTTTACAGCAGAAATCGTATCATCATTGTTAACTATGAAATATATCAATCAAGCTGTCCTGTGCTGTAAGATAGAAATACATCTACTGTGCCTTTCGTTTTTTAACACGCTTTTATAACGGAATCTTTGAACTCGATTTTTACCCAATTTAAAAGGTCAGATTAATTCGAAATTCTGCACACTTGTCAAGAACCGATGACAATACAATAATTTCAAAATTTTGTTCCATTGTCCTTATCAGGGTCGTCAGGAATAACGATACCCAGATTTGGCGACTTGTTGCATTTACCACATTTTCAGATTTGGTGATTTATTCCATATACCATTTTCAGACTTGGCGACTTATTGCATATACCATTTTCAGATTTGGCAACTAATTCCATATACCATTTCCAGATTTAACAACTAAAAGATTAAGGTGTAACCCTAAACGCGAATACACTTGTGGTTAATATAAATAAAACAAAAAAGTGTTCTTTATCTGAGAAAAGGGAGGGTGGGTACCTCAGCAATTTTTTACCATAATATAAGCATTTTTCTAAAAATGGGGGGAAAAGACTCGTACATGTGTGAAAAAAAATAATTTAGATTCTAACTGCTAAATATTTTTTATTTTTATAAAGCAATACGTTTAGAAGTGATGATACGAATTAACATTATAGCAATGCGTTTAAAAGGTGATAATATGATTGACACTTAATTTTACCATGTTTTTATTAACTCGTTTTCTTGTATGTCTGTTCGGTTGGAATTTTGTAATTGATTTTAAATTAACTTTCCGATGAGCTAAAGACTTGAAATTTGAACCATAGCTCAGAAGTAGATGACAATGCATAAAAATGAAAAAAAAAAAAAAAAAATAAAAAAAAAAAACTAAAAAGAGGAATTTTATACTTTCTAGTCCGTTATAAAAACATGGTACATTAAAAAAAATTTTTTAATTCGAACTTTTCTTCTTAACACACTTTTATTAGTTTGACCAGCATCTGTATTGAGACATAATCTTTGAAATATAACGATACGGAATTCATCCGAGGCCCCGTAAAAGGAGAAAATAAATACCCTTCATACCCGTTGAAGAGTAAGATTTAATTCCAGCAGCCACGTAATTCCGGCTCCAAATATGAAACTCAAAGATAAATTCAATAATGAATAGATGATAGTTTAAAAAACTAAAAAAATACGCTTTTATTGTAGATTGAACTAAAAAATGCAAAAATAAATTAAAGTTTAAAAAAAAAACTAAAAAACACGCTTTTATACTGAAAGGAACTAAAAAGTAAAAAAAAATAATTCTTAATATAAGAATAAAATGGTTAACGAGAAAATTAATGTCATTGCGGAAAAAGCGTGGGGGTGCTTTTTAATACATTTTTACACTAACTCAGCATTTCAGAATAGAAGTAAGAAATTATAACAATTGATATAAGGTACCCCACGCTTTTACCCCAATGACATTAATTGTCTCGTTAATCATTTTATTCTTATATTAAGAATTATTTTTTACTTTTTAGTTCAATTCTGTATTTTTTAGTTTTTTTGTTAATTGAATAATAAGTTTTATCTTTCTGTTCAGCATTCAGTAAGCAAAGTTTATGCATGAGATTTAGAGTCATTGTAAGTAAATAAGAAACCCTAGAGGCATTAAATTTATTAGTAAAGTGTATTACCAATTGGAAAATCTAAAGGAACTGTGGTCGAAATTTCTACCGTTTTACCCACATTAAATCCAAAGCACACTCAATTTAATAGATTATAGTTTGAAAAAAACTAAACTAAAAAACACCCTTTTATAGTTAATCGAACTAAGTTGTAACTTAATCTTTTATTCGCCAAATCTGGAAATAGGATCTGAAATTAGTCGCCAGATGCGGGATGGAATCTGAAAATAGGAAATCGTTTATCCTGATAATCCTGATCAGGACAGTGGAACAAAATTATTAAATTATTGTATTCTCATCGGTCCTGGACAAATGAGCAAAGTTTTGAGTTAATCTGACCTTTTAAAGTGGGTAAAAATAGAGTTCAAAGATTCCGTTACATACAATTGAAGCTTATAAAAGGGTGTAAAAAAACTGAAAAGTCAACGACCATGGGTAGCTTGAGCGATAATCTAGTTTAAGCGATATTCTGAAATGTTGCACCCTAAAGCAACACGAGGGCTGTTGCCAACGCGCCTCGTTATTTTGAATCATGGTTAGGTGAGGAAAACGACACCTGAGATGGAAAAATCTCTTTGTCCTCACTTCCACAACACTTCATCGTGAGAACTTTGAGCACAACATATTTTGCGTGCATCGGTCCCTCTACATGGTGGGTCTTCAGTGGTACTCGATCCCTTATTTTCTTAAGAAGGAGGAATCGATGTCAGAATTGGGAAACAATAACTCACTTAACAGCGAAAGTACTTGATTGAAACTTGGTAGACTTAAAGTTCAATTCCGGGTTCAAACAAAATTTTCCTCCTCCAAAACCAAAAATTATGTAAACAATTTTGTTTTTACTACTTGTTAGTATTCAATGCTTATTCAATTAGAAGTAAATTCTTGTAAAATAAGTTTAGAAACTCCAGGATCTTTAGAATCATGTTGAAAATTAGAGATTTTATTTTATAAATAAAATCACCCAATTTATGTTATTGCTGTTACTAATGCCACCTGTCTCACGATTCAGATCGAGGCCCATGAATTCATCGTGGCCAGGGGCTAGACGTTAGTCGTAGCTTTGAGCACCATACAGGTGACAGTACGTTTTGGCTCGGTATATATCACCCAATTTATTAACTATCATAATCTCTTCAAAGAGAGAAATATACAGAAATTTAGCAGTTTTTTTGGAAAACTCTTGCTGAGAAATTTATATCACATCATTTTCAGCGAAAAAGTTCTTAAATTAGAATTGATGGAGTAATATAAGAGCGGTAATAGTAGATAGGATAAATCTAAGGTTTGATTTTCAATACATAAAATCAAGAAACTTGTGATTTAATCAATTGAAAACCTTTGCCTGCAATTCCAAATATTTTAAAATACAAAATATGCTGTCAACATAAAAGAAAAAAATTGATTTATATAGGTAGCTTTGCAGAAAACATCTCGCAAAAACAATAAAATTCTTGAAGCAGAGCTCAAGTATTTAGGTATACGTTATACATGTATGCACAAATACATAGAAAACACACATACTATATATGAAGAGTTTCATCCTTGTATGAACTTTTGTCCACACAGTATAATTCAAATCTTCCATGAAAAGCACTTTTGAATCATGTAATGGAAAAAAAGTTGCAGAAAAGAATAAAAATTCGAAGAATATATTTTGAGATGTAGGTCGACTGGACCAACAAAAATGAACAAGGATCAAAACATGAAAATATACAAATAAGTACTTTTAAGGCGATATCGTACCATCTTCACAATTTTTTTTATTTTTAATATTTGATATTTGGTTTTAATTGTATTTTATAAAGATTAATATGTAATAATAATTCCATACAAAAATTTTTAAATTTGTTACAAAATGTTTGTAAAATCTAAATTTTTTAAAACATTTTTTAAAATCCAAAAGCTTTTTTAAATATGTCTCTTTTCTTTCAAAGGTTTTTTCCCAAGTACCTTATAATATACTACATAAAATTAGGCATGGGTTTTTTTCTGCTGCTTCTCTTTAATTTTTTACTAATTTTTTTATAGTTAAATCTCCAAAAAATTCCCAGAAAATATTAATTTTGATTTTGAAATTTTTTAGGAAAAGTAGTAAACATGTTAGAGCTATTTCCATGCACAGTCTTACAAAACACACATTTCAGAACATGTATAAAAAAATTTCAAACCCACATACTTCAATTATCTAAAATGCTTTAGGGTTTTGAATAACAGTATATGGTACAAAAATTCAACATGGAGAAATATGAGTTTGAACTCTTCATTCCATGAATAGCATGATACAATATTCATCGAATAGTCTGAAACTTTTATGTAATGTTAATTAGCTTATTTAAAACTGCTTACCATGAAGAATTGCAAAAATGGGGAGCAATTACACAGTATACTGCCATAATGAATATATAAAAGAAAACGAATTAAAGATCAATACTTCATAAAACTATATCTTAATAATTATAAAAAAAATAAATACACACATTTCAGAGCTAATTCCATGCTCAGAGCTAATGCACAACATGTACAAAAGATGTTTATACCTTTATTTTTTATTTTCATGATTTTAAAAGCCTTCGCATGCTCAATATTGTACACGAAAGAAAGCAAAATCAAATAACAATTCATAAGTAAAATATATCAAAATCTAAGAACTGTATATGTGCATTTGTTTAAATAAATATCTTAAAATATTTTAATAATAAAAGCGTTGAATTTCACACACATGGGATACATATATATATATCACCAAAAACAAATATATAAAAATGGGAGAGTTTTTCTATTCTCGCGAATTAGATTTTTAATTATCTGAGTTATGAAAAAATGAAATTTAGTATTTGTGTTTTGGGAGAATCCGTTTTGAAGTTTTAATTTTATTCATAATAATATCAAAAAAGTACGCACAACTTTTATTTCTTGACCAAATCCATTTGCTCTTTAATAAATAATTCACAAACTAGAATTTTCGCATGAATTGCACAGTTCTTTCTTGAAATGATTTGTTACTGCATATATAATGTCAATCTCATTGATGCACACTAGAAAAATAATTCATTTTTTAACAGGCTCTTTTCTAGCAGATAATCTGAAATGTGGACGTGGTAGTTGCTGTCCAGCATCAAATATTGCTACATTACTTGATAAAAAATGCTGGTAAAGTGTTGAAATTTTCCAGGAATATTTATAAAGATTCGGGGTATCAAATAAGCTAATAAAAAATTTCGACAGGTTGATGATTTTTAGGGTACCAAATCGCCTTAAGAAAATTTCAAAATAAAGGTTACAAAATTTCTCTTTCAGAAGAAATAGGTGAAGAGGAAACATAAAACATGTTTTGCATCCTAATGTTTCGGAACGCTGAAGTCAGCCACAGTCGCTGAGGAAAAAAGTTTTAAAAAGTGAATAAAAAACAAACTTAGGAGAATATCTTCAACAACACGTCGCTTTCCTTTGCGGGGTGTAAAATTTGTTTTTCAAATTTGGCTGTGTTTTAGCACACAAGCCTTAGCAGGCATGACAAGTCCCTCAAAAGTGACAGTCATTTCGATGGGGTCATCATCTAGTAGCGGCTCTCGCTACAAATTCTTGACGCTTGAATCAATTTTAATTCAAACTCTCGTCAGATTCTAAATATTTCCGTAGTTTTCTGAGGCTACCAGAGCCTAATTGATACTCAAGGAATTTCTGCATACCACATAATCGTATAATCATAATCATATTTTTGCTAAAGGATAGGTTCTTCATCCTGTCAATTTCACACGAATGTGTTAACGGCAGGTTATTTTGTTCATCGATTCGATTAAAGTTCAAGCCTTTCAGGAAAACTGTGATTGACTAGGGCTATAATTAAAACACTTCAGCCAGACCTAAGCTATAGTATGTTACAAACTTAATTCATTCAGAGCTTCAAGGCATTCGAACCTTGTAGCTTAAATGTTTATAGCATAGGTTCTCAACGTGGACGATTACGCCCCCTTGTGGGCGTTTGAGGTTTTCAGGGGGCAGTAAAAGACTCAGAAAAAATAAGGGGGCGTTCTTCGGTAGATTAACCAAATATAGTCTAAAACAAACTAAAAAAATACACTTATTATGTACTAACAAAAATAAGCTTTAATACTGCTTACCTTGTGTTGATTGTATGTATTTAAATTATTTCTATATCACATGTACGAGAATTCACATATTTCGGTAGTTCGGGAAGTGGATGAAAAACTTAAAGATTGCATTACACATTCAGACCTACATTGAAAGATATAGGGCATTTTTTAAAATCCCTATAGTTCACGTGTTGTCTTTGTTTGTGAGCAGTAAAAAAAATGTTTTGTTCACTGCATTTCAATATGTATATTATTCAAGAAACATACTTAAATGTTAACAAGAAATTCCTGCCTTTATGACAGGTAAGCTAAAACTTTTATTTCACTCTTTTAAATGAAAATGAAATTCAGTAGTGTTTCAATTCCAACAATATCCTATCTATAACTAAAATATGTAATATTACACATTTAAATATATCTGTGGCAATAGCTATTTCAGATTCACAAGTAAACAAATGGAGCTTAGGAAAATTAAATCAAAAAATTTATTTTGTTAGAATATTTTTTAAAATATAACTCTTGTTTTCACCATGTATTATGTACACTCTTATTTCTCTAGAGTGGGAGGGGGCGGTATCGAGAGAGAAATATTCACTAGAAAAGGGGGCGGTATCGAAATATTTACCAGAAAAGGGGGTGCCGGTTCAAAAAAGGTTGGGAACCTATGGTTTATAAGGGAACAAAGAAAATCCCGTTTCTTTTCTCAATTTTCAATACTCTGAATAAGAAGTAAAATATGAAGGAAAAAAATAAACAAAGTGAGAAAATATAGTAAATAAAAAATTGCGTGTCAGAAAACTCTGAACCCTTAGGGAATGATGGCATGTATCAGTTAGGAAACTTCAAAATGCAAAAACAATGGTTTACAAATTTCCATCGCAAGGAAATGTTGTGCCGGCAGTTGAAAACAGAAGAGTGTGCATGCATACTAATGAGGAGTGGGGAAAAAGTTTCATTTTGAAGAAATAACTCTTCTTTTTCGTTGTAGTTGCTGCCCATCTGAAATAAATGGTCTAACACAAAAAATTCAGTTCCCAGTGTCCTAATGGAATCGCAGATTCATATACAGAAATAAAAAAATTCCATTTGCCGGTTTGTAACTCGGATTCAGTGAAATACTTTCGGTAAGGTCTTTGCTTCGAAAAGAAGTATTCCCATTGGAAGAAAAAAAAGATTTTTTTTTGTATCCTTAATTTTTATCCTTATTATTATAATAATCATGGTACGCTTAAAATCTTTTTATAAAATGTAAGCTGAGTGAATTCTTTACCTCTTTTTCAAATTTCAATACTTTTAATAACATATAATTCTAGAAATGAGAAACACATTTATTTCTTTTACCTGTAACGGATCTATCCGTAAGCCTTCTACTAATCCTATTGGGAAAAACTATTTATTTAAATATTGTTGTATTGAAAACTTTCTCCCAAAGAAGAAAACGTGGTTTATGTAAATGAAGGCTTATATTTAAGCATTAACTTTTAGGATCGAGAGAGAGAGTGTGTTTAGGGAGTTTGATGATGGAAATTAATGATTAGCGCAAAGAAATGGAAAACTAGTCGAGAGGGGCTCGGCGATTAATTGCTTAGTATTTAAAGACTTGTTAATTGACAATTGAGCCAATAAGTTATAATTGAATAATACCGACCAGAGATCGAATTGCTGAGAAAGGAATTACGGTTATTTAGACCGTAAGTAATCAAAGAGTGTTGAGCGTAAGTTGATTGAATCTTATCAATTATTAAATATAATCATCTATCTTGCTTCTGTAACTACACTTAATTAAAGGTGCATTTCCTACCTTGGGCTGTAGATATTTAGTAAGGAATAATAAACTAGAATTGTTCTGACTATGACGGATCTTCATTCTAACTCCCAAACACCAACAAAAACGCTCATATAAAAAAATTCTGAAATTTATAACCACTATGTTTGAAACATTTATAACAAATATCGGATAGTTTCTCTTAAAATTGAAGAACACGGTATAGAGAAAGAATTTTAAAAAAAACTTTCAAGTTTCATATTTAGTGTGAAAGAGTTAATTTTATTCACTACGCTTATAAAAATGGAAATCAGATGCCTTTCAAAATCGAGTTTCTAAAAATGGAATATAAGCCCGAATTTTGAAAAAGTCCATGTCTTATTATCCTTCAACCCTTAACTTCCCGCATAAACAGCGAAACATACATGAGAACCCAGATCATCTAATTTAATGTAAACATTCCGAAAAATTCAAAAAGGACTAGTCTTACACGTATTCGGATAATTTCTAATTTAAAATATTTGAAAATATAGATCTAAATTTTAAAAAAGTAATGCTTTTTTAGCTTAAACTATAAACTTAATGTATATACCAAACAAAATAAATTATAACTAAAAGTATGAAAGGGGGGGATTCTGATAGAAAATATAGTTTCAAAGTATAAGAATTACTTCTTTTGAAACTAAAACTCAAAAAATTTTCTGTTATAACAGCTTATGTAATTTTTATGCAAGCAATATTCGATAGTAAAAAATATATATCTAAAAGCTAGAATTTTATGATCTTCATAGTCAGTTACTTATCGATTAAAATTATCTGTAAAGATTTTAAAGAAAGAAACAAGTTTTTTTAAGCTTAACAAGTTTTAGTAAAGTATAATTCGTAAATATTGATTAAATCTAATTAATTAAGCTTCCGTGAAAAAAATTGATTACGGCGAAAATTTATATCTAAGACTTACATCTTTTAAGAAATACCTTCTTAAAATTTATTTAGTTTTTATCTTATCTCAAATATCTATGTGAAAGATATTGATTCTTTTAATCGCATTTAAGGTTAGATTTTATGAATATTAGTTTTAATTCCTTTTTTGTAAAACGTATGTGATTTGCAACAATATAGTTTTTTAAAATTCAAAATAGGAAATAATTTTACATGAAGTATTACGAAGTTCTGAAATATGTACCCAAAATGGTATAAAAATAGATAAAAACTTTAAGTTAGTTGATTTTAATTTAAATAAATACAAATTATATCACGAATAATACAGAAAACACGTAAGAAATGTGTGTAAAACGAAAAAAAATCATTAAAAAAAAAGATGCAAAGAAATTAGTAAAGAATACTTTGTGCACAAAAATTTAAATCTCTAAAAATGTTGCTTTAAATATAGCACGTTTTTATGTTTAATTGGTCAAATGGAATGATTAAGCAAGTCGTCAGAAGAAAAAATTCCTTTAATTCCGCTTTTTAACCAAAGAATTTTTCTCACAAAACATCTCAAATCAAAAACTCAATTTTTAAAAGTCTACAAACTGGATGAAACTGGAACTAGATGAAAAAAGTAGATGATAAGAATAAAAATTGAAGATAAGCAAGACCTTTTTTATGGAATTCAAAATCGATTTTTTTTTCATTCTTGCACACCATCAAAGACTTTAAGGGTAAAAAAAATTCCATTATTTTCTTAAAATCTTGATGTTTCCACTCCTTGTGAGACAATCAAAGAATGAACTATTTTGGAATAAAAGTTTTTGAAACTTCTTTTGGTTTTTCTGAAAAAATTTCAAACGAAAACTTGAACCTCTGCTGAAAGACTTGCAACTTGTATCAAGTCAATTAAGTGCCACTAACAAGTTCCTATGATAATTACAAAGTACATTAGTAAAAATACCTTAGTCATATTTGAATATTACGAGTGTGGAGAGAGCAATACAATAGCAGCAATCACTTTAACGAATATTTGTAAATAGTGATGAAGTGTTCAGAGTTATGAAAGATATTCTCTATTTTCCCCACTTGAAAATACGGTGAACAGTGTACAATTATGATACAAAAACGTCAACATTAGGAGTGAATGCACTCTCGGAAGATCTGTGATTCTTTCTGTTACAATTGATAACTTTAATGTTTTTATGAGTGCTATAAAGATTGCGACATACTGCGAAATTACTCCCTACAATACGCGAGTATTCATTTCCCAAATATACCCTGCTTCAATTACATAAACAAGACTGACAGCTAGCTTGATAACGGTTGCAATAAATTCTTAGATTAGAGGCAATATTATTCATTCTCTTAAAAAAGAGTGAAAAATAAGAAATTTAAAAAAAATAGATAAGTACTAACTTTAAGGTATCCGACTACCCTAAAATTGTGAATTTTGTCCAAAAGTGACAAATTTTTTATGATTTATATTATGGGCCATCTTATTAGCTTTATAAAAATACCAAGTTTATCATTTTCCGTTTACTAGAACAAAAAGTACAAGTGTTTTAGTAAAAGCAGATGTCATTACTTTAAGCAAGATGTTATACTTTAAAACGCGTTTTACTCGAAATGTGTGTTTTTTTAAGTGCTCAAAGGGGATAGCGATTGCTAAAAAAGTTTTGAAAATAAATAACTGAAATTTTTTGTGTATGTTCTGTATAATAGTAGAAGTATTTAACCGTCAGATTTATCAATCACTGTTTTTTAAGCAATTTCATATAACTACGATAAAGTGCTCTAGTTTTTGTAAAAATTAAAATATTTCTTATCATGAAGGTCATTTCAAAAATGAATAACATAGCAACACATCAGAATCGAAAAATTGAAAAATATTTATAAGCTTTTGGCACAGAATGGGCCCCGTTTATGTTATTTTTTGTAAATTTTTACCCATTTTTTTCCGATTTTTTTTGTAATAATAATTTATTTTTCTCTTCTTAATTGTAGCATATTTTTCTTAAAATGTACTAAAAACTCTAAAAACAACAAAAAAAATCCCCATATCTCCATTTTTTTTAAGAAAAAATTTGTCGCAAGTAGTCGGCTACCTTAAAACCTTAATCAAACCTTTTCAAAAGATAAAGATTTTAAAACGTTTTAAAAACTTTATTCTAACCCTTTAAAAACCTTAATTTAACCTTTTCAAAAGGTAAAGATTTTAAAACTATTTATAAACTTTATATAATCCAACCTTTTAAAATTAAACTTTAAAGATTTGTGAAGTGCTCATATGCAATAGCAGGGTAGCAATCGGATAAAGGAACTTGTATAGGGTAAAGTAATACAAAAAACTTAAAAATAATAAACGTTTATGTATTTCTTTAGGTTTTTTTAAACATTGAGATAAATTAAATAAAACACGCGAATTATTCTGCTTAAACTTTTTTACGTTATTGAACTATTTTAAAATTTGAGATCATTATTATATGAAAAAAATTGCACTAAATTTATTAACTTAATAGAATTCGCTTATAAACAACATGAGAACATATATAGCGATGCTAAAATTATAATAATTAAATTTAAATTCAATCCTAACTTTTTTAAAACACTTAACACTCAAGAAAACATTATTGTCTTCAATTTAAAATAATATTTTCTTTTAAAAAAAACAGTGGCAATTTTAATGTGTCCTTAAATTTCATATCTTGACAATTTGGTTGTTTCGTCGTTGAATAAAAAAATCTAGATAAAAGTTTTAATGATTAGTTTTACATTAATTAATGATAATATTTACAGATGAAATGATTAATTAGAGTTCTGAAATAAGTATCATTAAAACTATTTTTATTAAACATTATTTTCAATTATGAAAAATATCGTGCTTTACAAAGTAAAATGGGAATTATATAATTTTTTCTAATACTGACCCTATTACCGTCAGTTCGGTAAACAAGGTGATATTTTTAAATACAGATATACTCCCCTACGTATCAAATTTTTCCCTCTTTTAAATACGTTTAGTTCAATTACCGTACCTCATTGGGCCCAATAATTTTCCCTTTTATGAGGATAGCTCATAAATTTGCAAAAAACAATAAATTTAAAACTATTTTTAAAAGAAAAATAAATTATACCTTCAGGTTACAAGACGTACTCTTAACCATTTGGCTACCGATGACACTGTTATTAGTATAATAATAATTTATTAATAGTTGAAGTAACTAAATGAAAAAAAATGTAAAATGGCAATATATCAACTAAAAGATTTAACATGTAAAGTTTTGAAAATTGTATTTTCTTTTATAATTAAATGCCCAAAATAAAAATGCAATAATACATCCTCTGACAATAAAGTCCGGTGAATGAAGTCAGAACGGCCTATCTGGCAACACTGTCGAAACAAAACGCTGCACATGCGTAACGGCAGGTTTTAACTATCTCCCCCCCCCCATTGTTTAGTTGAGACTCATTTGTTTTCCGTGTAAGATTTGTTTTACAAAGTGCTTGTTTAGTACCTTGTTTCTTAACTTAGAACAGGAAATTGAACAGCCATAAGATTAATTTAAAGTTTTGTTTTAAGCTTGGCAAGACACCAAATGAAACTAAAGCAATGCTGGTGTGTATTTATGAAGATAAAAAACACTGCCCATGGAGTGCGTGGAAGAAGTGGTTCGCCCGTTTTTAAAAAGCAGGGAAAGTGTTTCTGACAACCCCCCCCCCCCGTAGCGGAAGACTGGTGACCTCCGTCAATGATGAAAACATTGAGAAGGTGAGGAGATTAATCACTAAAGATTGTTAGTTAACTGTGCGCACGATAGCTGACTAACTGCAGATTAACCGGGAATCCACGCAACAAACCATTACCCAGAATTTAGGGATGGGAAAAAAGTGTTATCGACATTGACGATATTCCTAACATCCAACGAAACGTAACGAGGCTTTTGAACCCCATCCCAAAAGCAGACTTCTTGCAAAGTTTCCAGGACATGTATAGCAGATCTCAGTGGTGCATAGTTATAGGAGGTGACTATTTCGAAGGACAGTAAGGTAACGTTCGTAAGTATTTCCTCTGTGTTAATGTTACAAGACTATTCACCGAACTTTATTGTCAGAGGTTGTATATCAAACTACATTAACGTTTGACGATCGAATTCCGTGTTGTTACTGAACATTGGATATTTCAGACATAAGTCTTTAAAGAAGTTAAGTTCTTAAAGATTGAAAATAGAATTCTCAGACAGATAGCGATTTTTTGGCGAGGGGGAAAATAGAATTACGTGAACTGCACAATGCGACAAAGGATACCAGGCTAGTATAAGGAAAACTTGTGAAAAATTTAAATTTATAAAATTATTAGCTAAATTGTGTAACTTTTGATCTCGAAGGAAACATATTTGAGAAATAAATTATTTAATGGGAAATATTTTGCGGTTCCACAAGGTTCGTTTTTCTTATTTCTAAAAATATGGGCAAAAATCTTTTTTTTAATATCAACATCAGTTTTATATTTGAGTTAAATTTAAATAACACTCTAAATAAAAATATTTCCATAGAGAGAGAAAAAAAAATTATAGAGACAGTAAACTTAAAATATTGTTATATTGACCGAATTATCTACATTGCTATTTCAATTGCTATAAAAGTGCATAAAAAATTATATATAGTCTCTTACCTGAGTTTCTGTCCGAAACTTAAGCTTTAAGAGATTGCCAATCTGCTTGTTTTAATAAAATTGATTGCATAATACGCATGTCGTTTTGCATGGGCATACATTTGCAATTTTTAGAAACATTCTTTTTTTAAAAAAACAAATTAATAGTAAAACGCTTTTCATACAAGACTGTATTTTAATATATATATATTTAGGCATTTTTCTATAATAAGAGGAATATATTTCTGTGAATTATGATAGGTAGAAACATGGGTCAATGGTAAAATCTAGTCTAACAGCAATGAAGTGTCATTGCGTCCTGATGCTAAAAGCAATAATAGTATTCTTTGTAATACAACCACTGGAAAATTTGAATTAAGAGTTCACTGACCTCACGCAGAAACAATATCATGAACGGACACCAATAAAATACAAGTGGTCGGCTTTATACGACATAGAGCAGAATCTAAGGAATATCCCCCACGCCCTTTCTATTTTGCGAGGGAAAACTACGAATACGATAATTATGCTATGTAACTCGCTAACAATAATATCGCTAAATCATGAGTTCTTTAACTCAGTGAACTGATTTGTGTGCAAATAAATTAACACAGCTCTACAAACTGGATGTCCAGAAGAGGACATTGGAAAAAAATTAACAAGCGACAGCTGCTCCTAGGCAAACATTGAGTATGTGCATGTTACGTGTGTTGGATAGAATTGTCTAGGTCACAAAAAAACTTCTCCAAACACGTTATTTGCAAAAAAATTTAATGCCTTTGACAAAAAAAAAAAAAAATACAAGGGCCTTCAAGTAGTTTTTTTCTGATAGGGACGATTCATCACGGACGAAAGACTATTTAATTCGACTGGTTGAACTGAAATGCCCAGGCAACGGTTTTCAATAGGTTTACGCGTTATAAGAACAATATTTCCTTCAGTATCAACAAAAAAGGGAAACCAACCGATAGTTTTTTTTTCAAGAGGCTATTAACTTTATTTTGATCATCAGCTTAAAGAATGCAAATTTTCTCAAACATACAAGAGAGAATTGTCCACAAAATAACGGTAGTCTTTGTTCTCAAGTTCTATATCAAACAGAAGACACATTCTGCTTTCGGAAAACCTAGTAGCCAAGTGTGAAATTTGTTAAAAAATAGTACACGATAAGAATAGCGGAATATGCATTAGTTTCGGCCTCCATTTATAGCTATGAAGTGCAGTGATTACGGAATCAGCCACAAAAATTTAAATCATAGCTCAATGAAACGAAAACAAAATCATTGGTATGTTTTTAAAAATAAACATCGTCCATCTCTTTTAACTTAAACTACTTTTTAAGTTGATTTAATTTACATTTAATTACGAAATTTAGAGGTTTAATCAACTGAGAGCTAAATAAAGCACAGATTAAATCAGTTATCCTTTCATCATATAGCATATTACAAAACTATTTTTAAATTTCATTTTAAGTACTTAACACGTATATATAATAATATACATAAACATAAAAAATAACATATGATTTTCTGTAGTATATATAAAACTTTTACTTATTTGAATATAAATGTTTCTTTTTAAAATTTTGATACTTGATCATTTTCACACATACATTAAAACACCCCGATTTTTAAAATAATTCTTAAGGTATCCGAACAAGTTAGGAGTACTTTTTAACAAAATAGTATACTAAAACTATAAAAATGCTCTTTTAGGACTCAATACCAATAAATATTACTATTAAACTATCAAAATTTAAAATAAATTACCTGAATTTTACAAAAATTACAATTTTAAGTGAAATTTTAGCAATATTTTTGAAAAACTTGAAAGCAGTTAGAGAAAAAAGTAATAAACATATATTAGTAAAAGTATTACTAAAACAAATTAAATGCATTTATCTAGAAAATGTACTAAAATTTTAATTTTTTATTAAAATTTGAAAATTTTAGAGCTTATTGAGTAAACATTATAAGATATGTTACATTTTTTATGAGACCATTATTTAAATAACAAGTCATAACTCAAAAAGTATTCATACAATAAGAAATATTTTAGTGCATTCTCTAGAAAATAACATAAATATCAGGTTAAAAAAGTTTTATAGAAATACATTTGCAATATTTTGAGTTATCAGATACGCCATGATAGGTTTTGGGCAATTTAAATGCCCACTTCTGGTAGATCAAAAACCCACTTCCCGTTTTTCTAACTTTATAAAATTGATTGCATCTTGGCCTATAGGTAGCGTAGAAATAAAAAAAAAAAGTATGTTTCGTGAAGTCTAAAGATAGCTCTATTCAATAAAATAAAAAAACAAAAATATCTGTCTTGACTGAATTTGGTCATTTTCAACGTGTTCCGATACCTTAAGTTCACCTAATTGAAGTCATTTCGATAATTTTAAAAATCACCCTCAGTGGCATTTTTTATAAAAAATGCTTCGATCTTATTTCTTATCCTTAGACTAAATCAAAACAATATTTATTTTAACCATCATTGGACACTCTAAATAATTAGCTAAATAATTTACGTTTAACCAATCGAATTCAATTGCATTAAAGTCCACAAGTAATAAGTTGAATTTAAATTAACTTAAGTCGCGTTGGCAAGTTTGAAAGTTCAAGCAGTTTTCAGCTTTTTGAAAAAGTACGCAAAGTTTCATCTGAATTTCGAGAAGGTTGACATAACAGAACTACTCATTAAAATACCTTAAATTATATTGTTATATTGACATATAGTGACTATAAATATTTCCAACTCTTGCATGGTCAAGCACTTCAGTAAAACTGATTTGAAAGTAGAGATAATGTTTCTGACACCCACACTACTGGAGCTACAATACCTAAATGCACATATACATACTTCAATTCCCGTCGAACGTCATCATTTTCAAATAGCTAAAAAGGATGAGCAGTTCGTTTCACTTCCCGCTCAATTACGTACGAAATATCACTGATGCAAAATAGCAAATGATTAGAGCCAACTAAGATTATTTGCTAAATCCTCGATTGAAAACTAGTTGAATTAGGTTACTCTTTAATTTAAACTCTGGGGAATAATCGTCAGCAAAGAAAAATTGCTATTTTCAGGAATAGAAATTATCTTATGACTTTGCCTATTATCTGATTTATAATATGCGTGAGTGTGCGCGTGTGTCATCTAATTTTATGGAAAAACATTTTATATGTAGCTATTCTATGCTTAAATGTGTAGGGAATGTCTATATTGATGACCTTCGACATATTTTTAGAAATAACAAAACTTAAATGAATTGAATCTTAACGTATAATGAACTAAAACGTTTGTATTCTAGCAATCTCGATGTTAAGATATAACTTCTTCAAAATAAAGTATAAGTGTAGATAAATTAAATTTATAAGCAACAGATATGTGAACTGAACTCAGTGGTGCAACAGCCCATGAAAGCCAAGGCCTACTGTGCCTATCTCAGTATATGTGACCTAAGGCGCTAGGGTGCATGTGCAGATGTTTTTGTTATCTCTATATACTATCAACAAAGTAACATACTTTTACTGAAACAAAGTTAAATTAAGGATTATAATAAAAATCAATTACATTTAAATGTTTCGTCAAAGCCCATTTATGAATTTCTGCTTAAGCTTTTAAACTTGAGGTAATTTTTTAAAGAATAAATAAAATTAAGTAAAATAAAAATAAAAGATAAATTAACAACTAACGAAAAGCTTTAATAAAAAGCGTAAAAACAAAAAACAAAAACAAAAAACAGAAAGCAAATTTATTAGATAAAATAATAAAACAAAGTACTGATCCATTTTCAAAGTTAAAATCTGCATAATATTTATTTCGTAAAGTTTTACTTGCCATCAAGGTCCATATATTTGTCCCCTTTAAGTTAATGCAAACATCTAATATCAGGGGTTTTATTAATCATAACATCAGACTTGATAATCTCTTCCTCTAACATCAAGTTTTTCAAGCAAAATTATTCTCATATTTAAAAAAGAGGAAAACAGACAATATTAAGTGACTCTGATAACTATTTACCACACGTCGCAATATTCTGTTGAATTAAACTCGCCCTGCATTAATTTTTTTTCGATGTCGAAAAAGAATAAACGTTATTCAGATAAAAAAAAAAAGGTAGCCTCCTTCCATGTTCTATGCGATGTTGAATAAGAATAACCACTGTTCAGATAAAGAAGAAAAGAAAAGAGAGTGAAACATCCTTCCATCTTCTGCGCAATTAAAAATAAAAGAGAAAGAGAGAGGAGAAAAGGAGAAAGTAGGAGGCTGCCGATAAATACTCGCCGAGCTCATAAAAAGCCCTTATTGAAGGAAACCTCTATTTTAATTTAGCAATTCTACCGTTAGCCAAATGCAATAATTCACTTCTGCCATTCACTATGAAAACTTTACCGTAACGTTGACAATCTTTATCCCACAATACGGCCGAAAAGGAGGAGAAACTACTTGGATATATCCAAAAAATAAATAATTACTGTGAATAATAATTAGCAACAGTTTCTTAAAACTTTCTCCTTAAAACGAAACATAATAACTGCATTAATCTAATTGCAAAGATAAGAGCTATCGTACAGAAAGAAGAAACAGAACCAAAGAGCAAAATCGTAACATTAAAGTGTATCCTCTTACGGGAATAAATCTAAGCTTTGACACAGAAAATATCTCCTCTTAGCAGTTCGCATCTATTAATAGTAAAATAATTACTTGGGAGAAAGTTACAAAGTTGAAGAAAATTGCAACAAGTTTGTACTCTCTCCTTCACTTTTTTGTAGTATTTGTATGAAGATGTCACTTTTAAATAAATATGGAGAAGTAGTTACTTTGCTTCGCCGATGTTTTCTTAAACATAAGCGAAAGATTACGTTTTAGCTTAATTAAGTTTAAATTAAAATTTGTTAAGGTTTTTTTATTTTTAAGGATCAATACGCGCAATGAAAATTACAGAGTTTTCAGTATATTTAAATCTATTGAAATTTTAAAATTGATGCATAATTATTGTATATATCTTTCTTTTCCAATTCATTATCCTTATGGTTCACATCCCCCCCCCCTTTTCGAAATTCGTTTTTGATGAAAAACTTAAGTTATGGTTCGTTACAGTGTGTGTTTAGAAATCAGTTCACTTTAAATATAAGCAAAATTTTCTCTTCTATAATATCAAATGAATCCTGATTACATTTTAGATTAACGAATCTAAGTTTTATTTGAATTCATAATTACTTTAAATAAATTCTACTTGATTTAATAAAAACTAAAAATAATCAGGTTTTAACTCAACAAAAGATTTCCAATTAACATAAACGTAAATCATATAAAACAGACAATATTTATTTAATTTGTAAAATGATTATTACATCATAATACAATTAAAAATAATTAATTAAGTAACAAAATATAGGATGCTTTCACAATTAAAAGTTATCATTGGAATCTTTTCTTTCATTGAGTACACTATTCAGTTATTGATACTACCACAATATTTTATGAAATAACTAAACTAAAATAACTAAACTAATTATTCGAACATACTCCCGCTGCATGCTAAACAACAATGCTAAGATTCATTCACTACTATTTTCAGTTCAGCATTATAATTTTACAGACATATCCCTGGTAAAGATTATTCCTCATGAGTTTCATAATTCAAATGCTTTATAACTTTCAATATTAATTCAAAAAATTTCAAAATATGATCATTCATTTTCTGATATTTATATAATAAAGACTTAAAATGTGTATGAACCACATGTTGAATAACACATTAAAATATTATATTTACGTATTACTACTTAAATGATATAAACCTGTTAATTGTTCAGAATAATTAGAATACAAAGCAAAAATTCTTATCATTCATGTAAAATACCTTATCTGTAAAAATCGAACATGTTAAAATTAAAAACTTGTCGCAGTATCAAATTTTATAAATTAATTGTTTCATTTTCACATTAGCCAAGTAGAAGAAAAAATATTCATGTCACACAAACATATACAGAGGAGGCAAAAAGTCCTGAACACACTCATTTTTTAGCGTAATTTTTGTGTTTGACTTCATTTTTCGTTGTGAAATTATCGCACTATCTTAAATATTGTTATTAATTTTAATGTATTTTTTATGCTGATTTCAAATCTACTACTGGTTTTTTAATGACTAAATTTTTTTTTGTAGTAAAGCTGCCTGAACACAATAATGTGAAATATGTGCAGAATAAAACAATATAGAATAACTTAATATGCAAAGAAAAATAACACGAAAATTGACAAATGCGGTATATTTATTAAGTATTTTGAAAATTACATTGTTGTCACATGTTAGAAAATCAATATTTTATGGGCCAGCCGTTTGCTTTAATTACAGCTCTACATCTTTTTGGCATGGAATGCACCAATTTCAAAAGAAGATCTTTCGTGACAATATGGTTGAAGGAAAATATTAAAGCTTCAATTAATTCACGTTTGTTTGAAGGTTTTTTCTATGAAATTTCATAACCAACTTTAAACCATAAGTTCTCTATCGGATTAAGGTCAGGAGACTGTCCTGGCCAGTTCATGCTATTCACAGTATGGTCTTTCAACCATTTCTGGACTACCTTTGCACGATGACAAGGGGCGTTATCGTCCTGAAAAATCCATGACTGATTCCCAAAAAGATCTCTCGCAGTTGGTAGCAATTTATTTTGTAGTATTTCAATGTAATCCATGACTTTCACTGTTCCGCTAACGATGTGAAGTCTTCCAACACCATGAGAAGACATGCAACCCCATACCATCACTTTTGTCGGGTACTTAACTGTGCGCTTCAGACACTGAGGGCTGAATTCCTCATGAGTGCGTCGTCTTACATAGGCACTACTTTGGTTGCCAGAAATACAAAACTGACTCTCGTCACAAAATATTACCTTTTCCCAGTCTTTAATAGTCCATAATGAATGTTCCCTTGTCCACGTCAATCGCCTCTTGCGTTGAAATTCAGTCAATAATGGTTTTGGGCGCGCTTTACAGCCTCGTAACCCAATTTCCAGCAGTCTTCCTCTAACAGTTCTTGGGCACACACTCACATTTGATGTCAAAGTCCATTGTTTCAAAATTTGCGAGGAATTAAGCTTTCTGTTTGAAAGTGAAATTCTGTGCAATAACCTGTCTTCACGTAAAGATGTTTTTCTTGGTCATCCTGATCGCCCCTGTCCGCAATAAAATTTGTTTCAGAAAATTTTTTCAAAGTTCTCACAACAGTAGAAAGGCCACATGGTACTTTAGGAGCAATTTGGCGCATAGAATAACCTTCTTCCTTCAAATGTATTATTTTGTACCTTTTATTCTCAGGCAGATATGAAAATTAAGCCATATTTTCCACAAACGCACCTCAAATTGCTTTCAATACACTATTTTCCACAAGCACACAACTGCATTCAATACAATAAACCACGTTTCACCTTTTTCTTTCAACCCTTTATCGCTAGTGGAAAACACACTCACTCATTCTTACAGTGACCTTGTGCTTTCTTGTCAAGGTTTTCTCAACATATCAATGAAACTATTTACTTTAGATGAAATCTACAAACAGATTTGAAATCAGCATGAAAAAATACATTAAAATCAATAACAATATTTAAGATAGTGTGATAACTTCACAACGAAAAATGAAGTCAAACATAAAAATTACGCTAAAAAACGAGTGTGTTCAGGACTTTTTGCCACCACTGTATATACTAAAAAAGTTTAACTTCATTAATTACAGTGGAAACTCTAAACTACGCTAAATAATTCCTTAAAAAATGATTTAAAAGATATTTAGAATGCTTTTTATAATCAAATATCAAACATCAAATAAATTACAACAATTTATTAATTATAAATATTTACATCTAGATGTATTTTAAAAACCAGAAATGCAAATTACCTTAAATAATAAATAACAAAAGAAAGAAAACGAACTCCAAGTCTCTTATGGGATTATTTTCTAATTTGTTTTCCAATGGTATTAATTATTCGAGCCAGACCATTCTTTCAGTAATTCTTTGAAATGTGCTCATCCACTAATTTGTTCTAACATAGCATTATTTTAGAAAAGATTGCATTAATTAGTGAAACACAGAAAGAAAAAGAAAAATCAAAAAGCTCAGTTTCATTAAATCCCTGTTAAAGAGAAAATGCAATAGAAAAGATGAAATAAAATTTAGAAGAAAAATGACGCGAGACACAAATCAAGAAAAAAACATTTAAAAAAGCAATAAATTTTGATGAAATAAAATTCGAAAACTGCGAATCGTTATAACCATCAGTTCGCTAATAAAAAAAATTAACCAAATGTTAACTATTATAATAATAATAATGAGTTTAAGAAATCATGGCAGAAAGATTCGATAGTTCATTTAAAATTCATACCTCACGAAATAGATTAAGGTATCCGACACAACTGCGACAACTTTTTTTTAAAAAAATGGAGATATGGGGATTTTTTTGTTTTTGTTTTTTCGATTTGTTTAGTACATTTTAAGAAAAATATGCTAAAATTAAGAAGATAAATAGATATTATTTTTACTAAAATGGGAAAAAAGGGGTAAAAATTTACAAAAAATAACATAAACGGGGCCCATTCTGTGCCAACAGTTTTTGAACAAATTTTCAATTTTTCAATTCTGATGTGTTACTATGTGGTTCATTTTTGAAAGACCTTCATGATAAGAAATGTTTTAATTTTAAGAAAACTAGAGCATTTTATCTTAGCTATTGTATGAAATTGCTTAAAAAAACAGTGATTATATTAACTTAAGGAACTGTAAATAACATAAGGAACAGTGATTGATAAATCTGAAGGTTAAAACACTTCTACTATTATACAGAACATACACAAAAAATTTCACACACACAGTGAATTATATTCAAAACTTTTTTAACTACCACTGGCCCCATTTGAGCCTTTTAAAAAAAACATTTCGAGTAAAACGCATTTTAAAGTTTGGCATCTTGCTTAAACTAATGGCATATGGTTTTACTAAAACACTTGTAGCTTTTTTATAGTGAACGGAAAATAATACACTTGGTATTTTTATAAAGGTAATACGATGGTCTATAAAATAAAATCATAAAAAAATTGTCAATTTTTGGCAACATTCACAATTTTAGGGTAGTCGGATACCTTAAATTAACTTTAAAAATATTTATAAGTTTAAAAAGATTTAGTAGAAGAAAATTTGCATGAACTACTAGCTCTTTTAAAGTTATTGTATATACAATCGCAATATTAATATAAATATTTCTCTAGAATTAAAAATAGTGAGTGTGCATCGATTCAAAAGTAGACATCTTTTAACTACCCGGCCATCAAAATCACAAAACAAAGAATTTTCAAATTTAATCACACAACATTTGTTCATATTTGAAGCTTTATTATCATACTTTCTCATTCTACTCTTCAGTATGTTTCTAATGTTACAAACTTTCAAAGCAGATTACTTAAAACAATTTGGTTGCTCACATTACATACTTTTTTTCCAATTATAAAAATACTTAAAGGAAAGGGAAAAAACTGTTATATAACCAAAATGATAAACTCATAGGCAATCTGATCTTCAGGTCCTTATGTAGACCAATAACACATTTCTCCAATCAACATTCTAACATATTCCATACACATACATTCCAATACATTCTTTCTCTACTCGCAGCAAGACTCTTCTCGAAATTGAAATTGTAGCCAAAATATATTCATAACTGCTGCTTTTTTTTTTTTATCATTTCAGCTTTAATATAGCTCCATTCACTCAAAATAAAATTCAGAATTCCAAAAGTTACCAAAAAATAGATTTTCTTTCGAACTTTTTTTAAAAAGCAAATTGGAAAGGAGAACATAATATACGATGTTGCTATCTGATTCTATTACTAATCACAGGGGGTGAGGGGATTCGATTGGAAATGAAATTTTCAAACCATCCTGTTGCTTTGTAGCTCTCCATTTTGGTGTACAATATATCAGCACATTCGCAAATAAGAGGAGATGCAGATTTTTTGCGCCATCCTATGACGTAATTCAAGTATAATCTAGCCATAGTTTGGAAGAAATAAGAAAAGCATAGTTTCTTTTAAAAAATTTTAAGATTCAAACTGGATGAGTATTATAAGAAATTCTATCTATTTTAAGACTCGGCGAATAGAATCAAAATTTTCAGCAATTTTTCTAGAACTGTGCATTCCATTGACAAACACTTGATAACAGTTCTGTCTGTTAGTCATGTTTCTTAGAATTTCGATGGAAAAAATTCTCCAAATGTAGACAAAATTTCAAACGCACAAGCCAGGCGTCGGTAACCTATAGCACGTATGCCACATTTGGCAAGATGGTTAATTCTGGGTGGCACAGTACACTAATCTATAAATTTGTCAATTTTTGGAGTGGATTGAAGTTAAAAGTTTTCAAATGGAAGCTATTGGAATTAACATCTTCAGAATAACTGAAAGTAACATTTACGGAATAACGAAGGACTCTGAAAGATAACGATAATTCAACAAATATTTTAGATTGTTGTATGTCATTGTTGTAGAGATTTAATTGTTTTAACACGATATGGTATCCTAAAAATCATCAAACTATCGAAATTTTTATTGGCTTATTTAAAACCTCGAATATTTATAAACATGCCTGCAAAATTTCACAGCTTTACCTGCATTTTTTATCAAGTTATGGAGCAATATTTGATGCTGACAGCTACTACCATGACCCATTTAAGATTATCTGCTAAAAAGAGCCTGATAAAAAATGAATTAACTGTTTTTCTACCGCGCGTAAATAAGACTGACATTATATATGCAGTAACAAATAATTTCAAGAAAGTATTGTGCAATTTAAGCAAAAATTCTAGTTGGTGAACTGTTTATTGAAGAGCAAATGGATTTGGCCCAGATTTAAACATTGTGTGTGCTTTTTATGATATGATTATGAATGAAATTAAAACTTCAAAACGGATTTTCCGAAAGCACAAATACTAAATCTCATTTTGATAACTCAGATAATTAAAAATCTAATTCGCAAGAATAGAAAAACTCTCCCATTTTTATAAATTGGTTTTTGGTGATATATATATGTGCATGAAATTGAACACATTTATTGTTAAAAAATTTTAAGATATTTATTTAAACAAAAATGCACATATGCAGTTCTTAGATTTTGATATATTTTACTTATAAATTGTTGTTTGATTTTGCTTTCATTCGTGTACAATATTTAACATGCGAAGGCTTTTGTAATCATGGAAATAAAAAATAAAGGCAAAAATAACTTTTGTACATATTGTGCATTAGCTCTGAGCATGGAATTAGCTCTGAAGTGTGTGTATTTATTTTTTTTATAATTATTAAGATAAAGTTTTATGAAATATTGATCTTTCATTCGTTTTCTTCTATTTATTCATTACGCCAGTATACTGTTTAATTGTTCCACATTTTTGCAATTCCTCATGGTAAGCAGTTTTAAATAAGCTAATTAACATTTCATAAAAGTTTCAGACTATTCGACGAATATTATATCATGCTATTCATGGAATGAAAACTTCAAGCTACTCTTTCTCCATGTTGAATTTTTGTACATATACTATTATTTAAAACCCTAAGGCTTTTTTGATAAAGGAAGTGTGAGTTTGAAATTTTTATACATGTTCCGAAATGTATGTTTTGTAAAACTGCGCATGGAATGAGCTCTAACATGTTTAGTACTTTTTCTAAAAAATTTCATAATCAAATTTTTTTTTTTTTTTGAGAATTTTTGGAAGTTTAACTATAAATAAATTAATAAAAAATTAAAGAGCAACAGCAGAAAAAAACAGCTCATGCACAGTTTTATGTGGTATATCATAAGGTACTTGGAAAAAAAATTTTGAAAGAAAAGAAACATATTTAAAAAAGCCTTAGGAATTTAAAAAACGTTTAAAAAAAGTTCTAAAAATCTAAATTTTACAAACATTTTGTGACAAATTGAACATTTTTTGTATTGAATTATTATTAAATATTAACCTTTATAAAATATAATTAAAACCAAATATCAAATATTATAAATAAAAAAAATTGTGAAGATGGTACCATATTGCTTTAAGATAATTGTACTCTGTAAAAATTGCTAATTGTACTCTGTAAAATTGTTAATTATACTCTGCTTTTCATTTTTGGTTTTACATATCGATGCGAACAAATCTTATCTTATATAAATAATATTTTGAGTCCACAAAGAAGTTGCTTAAAAATTGAATGTTCAGAATCGCGTCAAGTTGAAAAAGTCACACCTTATAAAACTGATATTGCGATATGAAATAGAGCGGTGCAGAGACAAGGTTTGCATTAAAATACTTTTCTTATTCAACTACATTGAAGGGAATACTTATATTTTATGTTGTTTCACTCTTATTTTAATGAATGTTTAAAGATACATATTAATGTACAATTTTAATTCTTATTTTCTGTATTGAAGTAATAGTTGTATTTTATGTTGTTTATTTTCATGTTAATCATCATGTTTTCATGTTTATTGTCATCTTTAAATGATGCAAAATTAATATATAATGAAACTCAAATCCATTTTCTTCACTGTTTCCTAACTCTGCATAAATTATCGAATTATTTCAAATATTTCTTACAATGTGTCACCCTGAATCATATTGGTAAATTGATTTGGCACGCCACAACTACAAGGTTACCGACCCCTGGTAAAAGCTATTCAGGGATACCAGATTGAAAAAAATTAAAAGTTACAACAAAAAACAACAAAAAAAAAACACCTAGGAAAATTTAATTCTTATATTTTATTCCTACCATATGAAAGGTAAAAGTTTGTTTATATATGAGACAAACTCTGAATCTGTATCGGAGTATAAAACATTCGAAAGCATCTGAAACCTTTTGAACGAAAATTTATTTGAAAAATAGAGCTTATTTGAAAAAAAGTATTTTATTCGATTATCGTTCTGATCAACTAACCACATTCTTCTTAAATGTGATTACTTTCATAACAGGAAAAGATATGTAATATGAATGCCTAAAATGTTTTAAGCAATCGTTTCTGAAAGTTATTTTTTAGCTTTTGAAATTGATAATTAAGGAATTGATATGTGAACAAATATATCACTAAAGAGGATGTGTGAAATTTTTATGTTCTGCAATTTTGAATCTAAGTGTATAAAATGTAAATCCAAACAAAATATGCACAATCAAATGAGGGAATTTAAGACTGAAAAAAAAAGTTTAGAATAAACATCTGAGAATTACAATCTTTTGCAGCATAACTAAAAAGAATATACGGAAAAGGTGAACAATGGCTAAGTCAAAACGTATTTCATTAACTATTGCGTATTTTTCGTCTAGGGAGTTCAAACATATATATTTGAAGATAAAGAACAGCAATAAGTTTTTTGTCAGTTACTGAACTCAAAGAAATTCGGAATACAGAAAGAGGAAAATTTCAAAGGGAACTGAAAGATAATGTAAGGACTGGGTCCAAATATTCTTACGGCTAGGGACCGCTGTAATAACGGTCAACCATTCGATCAATCCTTGAGTAGGTCCCGGCAGCGGACCAAAAATTTTCATCGTGGTATGTTTCGAGCTGCTTTTGAGTTTTTTCTATTTCTACGAATGCAATACAAATAAAAATTATTTATGTATATTTTTTATTAAGCAGAGTAACTCTGAATTTGAACAAACTAAAAGCCACGAAGGCGAAAGATGAAAAAGTGTGTAAGGATCTTACGCAATAAAAGCGGTATGGGGACCCATGTTCACCGTCTAGCCAACATTGTGGGCTGCAATGTGAAAGATTCGGGTTCCCCGTCGCAGCAAATTTTCGCTGCTTGACAAATTGGCAGAAATTTTTATGTCTTTTTTTAAAAAAGGTAGATTTTACATATGAATATGCATCAACCACTAAATGGAAGAATTTTGCACATAATTTTGCTGATTATCACATTATGGGATGATGAAATAATGGTGTTATTGATTAGTCCTTCTTTAGAATAGGGTAAAGGGGGAAAACCCCGTTGGAATTTTTGACTGTCGACGGTAAAGGCTTCGTAGGGACTCGGCTTCGGACCGAAATGCATCGTCGTTTCACAGGCGGAGCTAGTTCTGAGGGGGCCCTGTATCAAATTTCCTTCGGGGCCCTTTTTTAGATATAAAAACCCTGTTATAGCTGGATTATTGTTACACATGTCGGGGCCCCTGTAGCTTGGGGGCCCCGTATCATTGATGCGGCGGTAGCTACGCCCCTGCGTCGCTTCTTAGAATACCCGAAAAAGTTCAAATAATTGTATATAATTTCTCTCAGAGAAACAACAGTTGAATGAAAATACAATTTAAGCATATATGATTAAAATTGCAAAACATATGAAAAATTCTTAAAACATCAAGAGAAATATTAAAAAAATATGATTAAAAATTATTAAATAAAACATTGTTATAGAAATATTATTGAAGTAACTAATGAAAATATTATTAGTAATAATAAGCATCATGAAACATTATTAGAAATATATTGCAAAAAATACATTAAAATGCAATTAGAAGTTATTATTAAAAATATTGCAAAAAATACTAAAAAAAGCATTATTGCACAAATATTAAAATATAATCACACAAATATTATTAAACTATTATTAGAAACATCATAAAAAAATAATAGTTTTTGTACAAGAATTTACTGAAATTTTTGCCAAAGGAACATAAAAAAATGAGACCAGATAGATAATGGCTTCTTGAAAGGAACCCGGGGCTACAGCAGCCTTAGGTTCTTGTACAAGCATTGTCCTGAGGGCCTCTATTGCAAATTAGGACCACATCTCACTAAGACTTCGTAAATATAAATTTACGAATGTCTTTATATAATTGCAGTTAATTAATAAAAGACTTAAATACTCTTAGAATTTGTACGAAATTCTAAAACAGTCTAATATGATCATTAAAGAAGTCCCAGAAAAAAATGTGTGTGTGGTAAAAAGAAATATAATTGATTTTCTCTTTATAAAATATAAAGTAGGAAAATCAATTGATAATCACAATAGCTGTCTAGGGTCTAGGGATTTTCTGTTAAGTTCTAGAAGAGATGTGTAAAACTCGCGGCCCGCGGGCCTCATGCGGCCCACATCGAGCATTTTTGCGGCCCATCTAGTATATATTGGCATATAATAATATATAAAAATTTCTCCCGAAATAGGAAAGATAATAGCAGAGAAGAGATGTTCAAATGTCTCTCAGGATGTAAATATTAAATTTTTCTTATTCTTTTATATATGTTTATTTTAATGCACTATTCGAAATAATCAATATATTTATAGAAACGTAGGATTTTTTTTCTGCGACCCACCTAAAGCAAAACATTGTTTGTTTGGCCCAAGTTAACATTTAGGTTTGTGTGTGACACCCTTGTTCTAGAAAGTATCGTCACTGTATGGGTATTATGTATATATATATATATATATATATGTATATATATATATAATCAATATATATATATATATATATATAATGTTAGTTTTTCTATAATTTCAAAAATACAGTGTTCGTAAATAATTTACATAAATATATTAGATTAGAAATTATATTCTTTACTAAGTCCTACATTTTTACTCATTATAAAAAGGATGGCTGCTGCTAAAACGGAAGTAATGTCAAATTATCGGTATACTGGTCGGAAGGTATTAAGTAAGAAGTAAAACGTATATTTGTTACTTTGTACGCTCATAAAGGCTGATATTTTTTTATCATTTATGCCAAAATAGAGCCCCGAAATTTTTAGAGAGAATTTCCATAATCTTATAAAACAAGAGAGGAATCTTATAAACAAGAGAGGAATTGCACATTGAAAGGTTAGATGATGTAAAAGAAAGAAGTAGGTATGGATCGGTACTGACATACTGATCGATATGTCTTTTTACAGCTTTAAGAATTTATGAGTCGGTATCGTTACGGCGTTCCATTGAGCGCATCTCCGATCCCTCGCTCCGTAGTTTTCCGTTTTGGTAATAACTTGTTGCATCTTCGTGCTACAGGTATTTTTCTCCGAGGGTAATTTTATCTCGTAACGAAAGGGGTTGGCGCGCGGCTTCATTACGAATGAATACTCTCGTAGAGAGTATTCATTCTTAATCGGTACGCTTCGCCGCTATTGCATACTACAAAACAGAACAACTTCAACTTTTTAAGGAAAGTATATAGATAATTAACTACAACTTGCAAAGTATATAGAGAAGAAACACAAAATTAAGTGGAATTAACTAAAATTTGTAAAATGTAATAAAATGAATTTTTTTTTTGATTAAATATATTCTAATGTGCATGAAACATAGTATGATGATCATAGTCTTTTTTTAAAAAACTTTTAAGAAAAAGTAAAAAACAGTAGGGAGAGCAATGTAATAAATTTTTTCAGAGGATTTATTCTTGTTCCATATGACATATTCTTTTCGTTATTTGTGTATTGCAAAATGTTGGCCTTTTTATCAAAACAGAGATGTAGTATCATGAATATAAAATGGAAATGAATTTCGGAATTGGAAGAGAATATACAGCGTTCTTATTGCAGAATTCTCCTCTTTATTTTTAGAAGTTTAAATAGCCTCCAAATTTTGGACTCCATCAAAAAGTTAATTTATTATGTTTTTTTCAATCAACAGATCATTCTGGGCCATAATTCATCTTCATATATTATAAAATGTTGATTTTTCTTTCTTTTCTACAGCTATAATGCGAGGAGAACTTTAAATATTTCTGTGAGACTATAATTTTGGTTAATACTGCCTTGAAGGATCTTAAGAACTGAAAAGATTGTGAAAGAAGAAAATAAAAGAGGAAAAGGCTGCTTTTACAAAATGTTAGAAAAGTAGGCCTTTTAAGACTGTTAAGAGATTGGTATTCTGTAAATACAATCTTCATATTACAAATTATTATCTGTAACCATTAAATTCATTTTAAAAACACCATATCAAAGGCTCAAATTGTGTTATTTAATATGGAATCAAATCTGAGATTCTCTAACACGTGCTGACCAATGCGCTTTTTTCTAACAACGTAAAGGAATGTACTTTTTTACTGAACATTTTATTAAATCAGATAATAATACTCTCCTTTTAGCTTACTGAATGTTTTTAATACATAATTCTAATTTATTGCCTCAGAAGTGTTTTTAAGGGGACACAGTACGATTCAACTGACAAAATTTTGTCAAAAAATCAAATCTAATTTTTTTTAGCCTAAATTATTTTTCATATTTTTTTCTACAAATTCACAAACTTTGAAAGCTCTAAGTTTAAAAAATACTGAGTTGTGATAAATGTTGCGTTTGTTTTTATTCACATTCCGATGACAAATATCAAAACTTTAAGCTGACTTATCTCGGGGGAAAAAAGGCAAAATAACTAGTTTTACGCTATTTAAAATGTTAATGGTTTTTTTCTATTGTGCCTAAAACTTAGAAAAATTTTTTCACTTGTTGCTTAAAGTACAGGAATAAGTATGTATTTCTCAATCAAAGCAACACTTATTTTTTAAAAAATAATTGAACTTAGAATGTACATATTTTTAAGGAATTTTCAATAAGCATTCATAAAGAGAAGTATTGTACGAATACCAATCATGTTATCACAAAACCCATATCAAATTTTATTATGCATAGTTTGACGTACTTGGAAATCAAATTTCCTATATGTACGTTAATTTTTGTAGGAGGAGTAGCATTTTAAAATCACTTCATAAGTTTCACCTTAAAAATTAAATGTTTAACTTTTTATGAAATTTTAAGCACAAAATCTTTTTTTCGTCATGCATACACATAGGAGGCAACCAAAAAAATTAAGAAAATCATTAAATTGAAAATTTTGTGTAAATCGTACCCCCTTCGTGTCCATAGCACTATTTATTTCGACAAAGATGCTAACCGCTGATAATACAGTAATACCTCGATTTAGTTATCCTGACTTAAGCGGATAGCTAAATGGGAGAGTTACGCGATTTTCAAGTCTCGTCGATTTTTCTTTAGTTTGAGTGCCACAAACTAAAGCACTACCTCGTAGCCCTGGGTCCTTTTTAAAAAAATTTTTTATCACTGAAACTCAGACGGAATCAATGCCACAACCTAATGATATTGGTAATATAATTGAAGAAATCGTCGATCCTGCCAGGTAAACAAATTTTGTAGTGAGGACGTTCAAAAACTGCTGGATTCCAATAAACAGGAGCTGAAAATTGATGAGCTCATAGAAATGCATCAGCAAGATCAAGACATGGAAGAACTTGAGTCTTTAGACCTAGTTCAACGAGATGATCGAATGAAGGTTGAGAATTTGATAGATCTCAGTTCAATTGAAAATCGTTTACAAATTTTAAAAAATATAGACTCCAACAACAAGCGCATTTTTTCAACAAAACAAGGAATAAAAAAATTACTAGCATGCTACGAGAAAATTTTGCAGGAGAAAACAAACTTTGAGGTGACAGGTCCCTTTGTTAGATTTTATGAAACCATCTACATCAAAATAACTTCGGTTTTGCGATACTGTATTTGTATCATCTAAGATTTTTTTTAAACATTTTTTTCTAAGTTATATTCTATAATCCCCGGTCTCAACTAAAAATAAGTTCTATGTATTTGTATGAGAAATTAGACCCCAACATACGCGGTTATTCCTCAGTTCCACCTATCACTTCACCACCTACTCCAGCTATCACGTATGATCAATGTATTACTACACTCTGATCTCGGAAACAAACAGCTGATAAAACCGATATAAAACCCTTCACAAGTTGCCTGCCTTTTTCTTTTGACACTTTAAAATAAGGCTTACGATCGGTAATTAATACATTACATCCTCTTCTCCTTTATAAAAAATTATTTTATTTCCCTTTCCAAATTGATTTAATTAGCACCTCATTTATGCATTCATACAGTTCTATATCTCCTCACTGATACAAAATAATAAGTAGTTTAGAATATACGAAAAACAAACGATATTCTATTGTATAAAATAGCACCACTCTCTTAAGACAAGCGAGAGAGTTGATGGTTTGCTCAATGTGATCTAATATTTTGAACCTTAAAAATGTTACAAGAGATTACGATCTATCTTAAACCATTTAAAATAAAAAAAATGTATATGAAAGCTTTAGAGAATTCTAACTGTTTTTCAGTTTCACATATCAATAAACTAAAAGTACTAATTCCTAAATGTACGAAAATACCTACAAAATATCCTGACCCGGAACCCATAAATTTGAGAAGATAAAAAGTTATGACGATCACATAATACCGCTGTTGCATAAATTCCCGAGAGTTGCTTACTTATCGAAGACGATCATTGCATTATTGTATCAGATTTTTTTAATAGTCCTCATCGACCTTTGTGAGAAATACTCCACGTTTCATATTCAATATAAATTTTGAAGGCTTTCAAAATACCGCTTTCTCAAAAATATAATAACTGCAGCTTAAGGTATGCGAAGTAGCAGAAATGGAAATCTACTAAACGGTAAAGGAACCAATATATCTGTTTGAAAGCTGACTAACGATTCCCAGTTGATAAGTTATAAGCAGACAAATCAATCAATATTTTATCCAGTATTCTTTTAATGTCTTGTACTGCTTCAGATTCAAAACAACTAAATTTCATTTACATAAATAATTATACAAACTTTAAGACAAATTGTGACGCAAATACAAAGGATAAATAAATGAATAAAAATAAGTATATAAAAAAAATTCAAATGATTTAAAATGCGTGAAATAGAAGTAACTATCTGTTTTAGTGCTGGATCTTTACCTAACGGTTATTATAACTCTGGCTGATCTTGCGACCATTTTGCAGAAGCCTCTCTCACCGAAACTTGGATAAAGGTGCACCAAAATCACCAAATTACTTTGCATCAATTCTGTTTCCTCTTACTCACATCCAATGTACAATTTCTGTGTTTTACAAAAATTACCAGCTCAAGATATGTTTATAATCAAACACAATTATACATTTAATGTGATAAAAAAATTACTCCAGAAAAAAATCCGAGCACCAGAATACTGAACAGCAAATATCTTCTTGTAACTCATCCGAAATCTTCCCCGGTCCCTCAGCAGCCCCATCAACCCAACGCCTTCGACTAATCGACCCCCTTCTTCATTACACGTCATAAGATAAAAATCAATAATTTTGCATTCTTAGATCACTTTCTATAATAGCCTTCATTAGTAAATTTCTCTGTTTTTATTAGTTTACATAAATTTCACACCCTATATATTCAAGGAAATTCTAAGAATATCAATGATTTTATATATACGAACAAGCAACTATTAGCTTGCCTCGGAAACATATAAGACAAGCAACTAAAAGGAGGTCCTCGGCTTTACACCCTCTGGTGCAAAGCCAAGAAGTTTCTTTTAAAGTTTCTGCTCCATTTTTTAATCTATACCCAAACAGTTCCTATTAAGGCGATATGGTACACTAAAAATCATTAAACTGTCGAAAAAAATTTATTGGCTTATTTGATACCCCGAATCTTTATAAATATGCCTGCAAAATTTCAAAGCTTTACCTTCATTTTTCATTAAGTAATGGAGCAATGTTTGATGCTAAACAGAAAATACCACACCTACATTTCAGACTATCTGCTAGAAAAGAGCCTGATAAAAATGAATTAATTATATATTTTTCTAATGCGTATCAATGAGATTGACATTATATATGCAGTAATAAATCATTTTATGAAAGAATTCTGCAATTCATGCAAAAATTCTAGTTTGTGAATTATTTACTGGGAAGATCAAATGGATTTGGTCAAGATTTAAAAGTTGTGCGTGCTTTTTATGATATTATTATGAATGAAATTAAAACTTCAAAACGATTCTCCAAAGACAATACTAAATTCATTTTGATAACTCAGATAATTAAAAATCTAATTCGCAAGAATAGAAAAACTCACCCATTTTTATATATTTGTTTTTGGTGATATATATATATCGCATGTGTGCGAGATTAAACACTTTTATTATTAAAATATTTTAAGATATTTATTTAAACAAATGCACATATTCAGTTCTTAGATTTTGATGTATTTTACCTATATATTGTTATTTGATTTTGCTTTTATTCTTGTACAATATTTAACATGCGAAGGCTTTTAAAATCATGGAAATAAAAAATAAAGGCATAAAATAAATGCACATGTTGTGCATTAGCTCTGAGCATGGAGTTAGCTCTGAAGTGTGTGTATTTATTTTTTTTATAATTATTAAGATAAAGTTTTATGAAATATTGATCTTTCATTCGTTTGTTTCTATATATTCATTATGGCAGTATACTGTTTAATTGTTCTACATTTGTGCAATTTTTTAAAGTAAGTAGTTTTAAATAAGCTATTTAACATTTCATAAAAGTTTCAGACTATTCGATGAATATTATATCATGCTATTAATGGAATGAAAACTTCAAACTCATATTTCTCCACGTTGAATTTTTGTACATATAATGTTATTCAAAATCCTAAGGTTTTTTTAATAATTGAAGCATGGGTTTGAAATTTTTTACACATGTTCTGAAATGTATGCTTTAAAAACTGTGCATGGAATCAGCTCTAACATGTTTAGAACTTTTTCTAAAAAAATTCAAATTCAAAATTAATGTTTTTTTGGGAATTTTTGAAAGTTTAACTATAAAAAAATTAATAAAAAATTAAAGAGCAGCAGCAGAAAAAAAACCATGCACAGTTTTATGTAGTATATAAGGTACTTGGAAAAAAATTTTGAAAGAAAAGAGACATATTTAAAAAGGCCTTAGGGACTTACGGCGATATGGTACCCTAAAAATCATTAAACTGTCGAAAAAGATTTTATTGGCTTATTTGATAACCGGAATCTTTATAAATATGTCTGAAAAATTTCAAAGCTTTACCTTTCATTTTTCATTGAGTAATGGATCAATGTTTGATGCTAAACAGCAACTACCATGCCTATATTTCAGATTATCTGCTAGAAAAGAGCCTGATAAAAAATGAATTAATTATTTTTCTAATGCGCATCAATGAGATTGACATTATATATGCAGTAATAAATCCTTTTACGAAAGAATTGTGCAATTCATGCAAAAATTCTGGTTTGTGAATTAATTACTGAAGATCAAATGGATTTGGTCAAGATTTAAAAGTTGTGCGTGCTTTTTATGATATTATTATGAATGAAATTAAAACTTCAAAACAGATTCTCCCAAAGTACGAATACTAAATATCATTTTGATAACTCAGATAATAAAAAATCTAATTCGCAAGAATAGAAAAACTCTCCCATTTTTATGTATTTGTTTTTGGTGATATATATATATATCCCATATGTGCGAGATTCAACACTTTTATTATTAAAATATTTAAAGATATTTATTTAAACAAATGCACATATACAATTCTTAGATTTTGATGTATTTTACCTATAAATTGTTATTTGTGATTTTACTTTTATTCGTATACAATATTTAACATGCGAAGGCTTTTAAAATCATGGAAATAAAAAATGAAGGCATAAACATCTTTTGTACATGTTGGGCATTAGCTCTGAGCATGGATTTAGCTCTGAAGTGTGTGCATTTATTTTTTTTTATAATTATTAAGATAAAGTTTTATGAAATATTGATCTTTCATTCGTTTTTTTCTATATATTCATTATGGCAGTATACTGTTTAATTGTTCTACATTTGTGCAATTTTTTATGGTAAGTAGTTTTAAATAAGCTAATTAACATTTCATAAAAGTTTCAGACTATTCTATGAATATTATATCATGCTATTCATGGAATGAAAACTTCAAACTCATATTTCTCCATGTTGAATTTTTGTACATATACTGTTATTCAAAACCCTAAGGCTTTTTGATAATTAAAGTATGGGGTTTGAAATTTTTTATACATGTTCTGAAATGTATGTTTTGTAAAACTGTGCATGGAATTAGCTCTAACATGTTTAGTACTTTTTCTAAAAAATTTCAAAATCAAAATTAATGTTTTTTTGGGAATTTTTGGAAGTTTAACTATAAAAAATTAAAAAAATTAAAGAGCAGCAGCAGAAAAAAACACCATGCACAGTTTTATGTAGTATATTATAAGGTACTTGGAAAAAAAATTTGAAAGAAAAGAGACATATTTAAAAAAGCCTTAGGGATTTAAAAAATGCCTAAAAAAGCTAAAAAAAAAAAAACTTAAATTTTGCAAACATTTGGCAACAAATTAAAAATTATTTTGTATGGAATTATTATTAAATATTAACCTTTATGAAATACAATTAAAACCAAATATCAAATATTAAAAATTAAAAAAAATTGTGAAGATGGTACCATATCGCCTTAAAAAACTCTTAAAAAAGCTAAAAAAATTTAAATTTTACAAACATTTTGCAAGAAATTAAAAAAATTTTGTATGGAATTATTATTAAATATTAACCTTTATGAAATACAATTAAAACCAAATATCAAATATTAAAAATAAAAAAAAATTGGGATGATGGTACCATATCGCCTCAAAAACTAAAACCATCCCAATGACCAAAAGGGTCCAGTATGGTGACTATAACATGTTAGTTACGTCATTCTTCCTTTACAGACCATGTATCCAATGCCACATTCCTTCTTCCTTCCATAATTTCTCCCCTATTTCAAGAACAAATTTCTATTTCTCTAAGGACTTACAAGTATTTTTTTAATTAATCAGCATTACATCTAACTTGAAAGAGAGAGAAAATCTCCACAATCTCCAAAAACACCTAAGTTGCGATGATACTCTTTCCTATACAGAAGCATCCTTCATGATTAATTTCTAGAATATTACAACCATCACATAACCACACATTCAAAATTCAAATGCTGCATGTGCCGAACATATTTTGCGTGATTCATATTACAATATATTCAAAAATGATTTTAAAAAATACAAGCAACTGTATATTATTTCGTGAAAATTACCTGAAAAGTTCCCATACGGAATCAAAATGTACAAACTTTTTACAATAATATGAATAAACTTACATGTGCTCAAATCTTAAGAAAGTACATCTCTTTAAATAATAAGTATAATATCGATGCATTTTTGATCGAAGTTAAAATCACATTACCATGCCTTAATGCTAACAACACATCTTTTTGGAGACAGTACCAATCGAAGCAGCCAAAGTTAAAGACGTGGAGAAAAAAGGATATTCTAGAGGTATTTATTAAGAAAATCTATTTCAAATGGAGAGAAACGAAGAGAGAGAGCGTAAAAAACATAAAGCAAGTCAAATCAACGACGGTAATGCAATTGCTTAAACATCATCAGTCAAAAACGATGAGTTTTGATCTTACAACATCCATTTATAAATTTCCACCGACTATTATACCCAAGCGACTACTTAGAATTACCATCATCACAAATTATTAAAATTTACTACAATAAACTACAGATAATAGTTTTCCATTAATCGTCATTCTCAAAAGATTAAAAGACAACGCGAGAAAGCAAAACAGAGCTAAAAACCAAAAACTTAACTTCAATCTGTTAACAACATCATGAGCTTTTACTTTCCGAAATTCTGACTCACGTTACATAAAATAATCAGTAGAAAATTAATGAACTGATGGAAAAAAAACTCAATATCAAAGCTTTAAAACTTCAAAACGTCTTAATTTCTACCAAAAGCTAAATACTGCGGAAATCTTTCACTAGCGTCCGAATTTCCTCCCCCCCCCCCCGAAATAACGTACCAATTGCGCAAACATCCTTGGAGGTAATGGAAGAAGATGCAAACTAAGATATCTTTTTCTTTCTTCCAAAGAATTTGCGAAAGGCTTCTTCCCAATTGAAAACTGATTGTCGTCTTCAACGCGAATACATACAACCTTAACAAAGAGAAATAGAAAATAACTGATAAAAATAATATTTTATTTGACTTATTTCTTCTAAAGAGTAATCAGATATCAACTATTTTAAGGCGGTATTCATATCCATCTTCCCGATCTTTTTCATTTTTAATATTTGATATTTGGTTTTAATTGTATTTTATAAACGTTAATAATCAATAACAATTCCATACAAAAAAATTTTAATTTGTTGCAAAATGTTTGTAAAATTTAAAATTTTTTAACTTTTTAAAACATTTTTTTAATTTTTTGAGGTTTTTTTAAATATGTTTCTTTTCTTTCAAATATTTTTTCCAGTACCTTATAATACACTACATAAGACTGTGTATGTTTTTTTTCTGCTGCTGCTCTTTAATTTTTTATTAATTTATTGATAGTTAAACTTCTAAAAATTCTCAAAATAACATTTATTTTGATTTTGAAATTTTTTAGAAAAAGTAGTAAACATGTTAGAGCTAATTCCATGCACAGTTTTACAAAACATACATTTCAGAACATGTATAAAAAATTTCAAACCCATACTTCAATTATCAAAAAAGCCTTTCAAAAAAATTTACAAAAATTCAACATGGAGAAATACGAGCTTGAAGTTTTCATTCCATGAATAGCATGATATAATATTCATAGAATAGTCTGAAACTTTTATGAAATGTTAATTAGCTTATTTAAAACTGCTTACCATAAGAAATTGCAAAAATTTAGAACAATTAAACAGTATACTGTCATAATGAATATATAAAAGAAAATGAAAGATCAATATTTCATAAAACTTTATCTTAATAATTATAAAAAAAATAAATGCACACACTTCAGAGATAATTCCATGCTCAGTTTGACAACTCAAATAATGCACAATATGTACAAAAGATGTTTATGCTTTTGTTTTTATTTCCATGATTTTAAAAGCCTTCGCATGTTAAATATTGTACACGAATAAAAGCAAAATCAAATAACAATTGATAGGTAAAATATATCAAAATCTAAGAACTGCATTTGTGCATTTGTTTAAATATATAACTTAAAATATTTCAATAATAATAGTGATAAATTTCACACACATGAGATATACACTGGTGTGCAAAAATTAAGGACGAAGTCGAAAAATTAGCATATCAGCTGAACGAAGAGGCAGAGCGGACAGAAAGACCAATCAGGAGATTAAGTGAGGTGATGTACGGTAGCACATGCGCAGATATGCAGGTAGACGTAATGGGGGAGTGTCTGAGTAGTAAAGCATGTTGTCGGTGTAAGATTAGTATTTCTGGCAAAGAGATTGCACACCGTATAGCAGTTAAAATCACACCGAGTTGCTGCCTCAGCGAGAAATGGCGAATAATCAATCTGTTAGACGACATCTGGATGCTTTTACCCGAGGTCGAATCATTGGGAAGTTGGAGGAAGGTCGCAGTGTGACAAGTGTGGCTGCAGAGTTCGGAATTGCTCACAGCATCGTTTCACGACTTTGGAGACAATTTCAAACTACAGGAACAGCTATCCGGGGGTTCAGTAGTGGTCGTCCACGAGGAACCACACCCGCAGATGACCGGTATATTGCCTTACAGGCCAGAAGAAACAGGCGGCAGACAGCGGGAGAAATCGCTAGACACACGACACAGGCGACTGGACGACCGATATCGCGTTTTACCGTGGCCAGAAGACTGCACGGTGGTGGTCTGTTTGCACGATGCCCTGTACGGTGTGTACCTCTAATGCCTGCCCATCGGAGAAGGCGTTCTCTGTGGTGCCGGGAATACCGGAATTGGAGAGACAATGAATGGGGACGAGTACTCTTTACAGATGAGAGCAGATTCAGTCTGAGTAGCGATTCTCATCGCATACTCATCTGGAGAGAGCGGGGAAGCCGCAATCATCCCTCGAACATCATTGAAAGGGACAGGTATGGAGGTGGCGGTGTTCTCGTTTGGGGAGGAATCATGCTTGGTAGTCGTACAGACCTTCACATCTTCGATGCAGGTTCAGTCAACGGGACCCGTTATTGTAACGAGATTCTTCTTCCATATGTGCGTCTTTTTAGAGGCGCTATGGGTCCGCAGTTCCTTTTCATGGACGACAATGCACCATGTCATCGCACAGTAGCTGCCGAACAGCTCTTAGAGAGTGAGGATATTGAACGTATGGATTGGCCGGCACGATCTCCGGATCTCAATCCCATCGAGCATGTATGGGATTTTCTAGGCAGACGCTTGGCAGCTCGTACCTTACCACCAGCAACGATTTCGGAGCTTCGATTGGCGCTGCAAGAGGAATGGGCAGCAATGCCTCAACAACTCATTGACACCCTCATTCTCAGCATGGGCAGACGCTGTGAAACCTGCCTAGCAGTCAGGGGAGATCATATCCCCTACTAAAGACCTGATATTTCTTGCTGGACACCCATCACAGGGATGTTTCGGCCTTCAGTCGCATTGCGCTCCATGCTACTTTTTCAATAAAGCTTCTTTTTATCCCTCCGATTTCTCTTTTAGTAAGTGTTGCTTACATTACTCATGTCCTTACGTATTGGGGATCTTACGGTATTAAATGTGTTGATTTGGAATGCTTTTGTACAAAGTTATATTGAAAAAACCGTCTCGTCCTTAATTTTTGCACACCTGTGTATATACATCACCATAAACAAATATATAAAAAGGGAAGAGTTTTGCTATTCTCGCGAATAAGATTTTTAATTATCTGAGTTATCAACATGAGATTTAGTATTTGTGCTTTGGGAGAATAAGAGTTCTGAAGTTTTAATTTCATTAATAATAATATCATAAAAAGCACGCACATTTTTTAAAATCTTGACCAAATCCATTTGCTCTCCCCCCCCCCCAATAAACAATACACAAACTAGAATTTTTGGATGAATTGCACAATTCTTTCTTGAAATGATTTGTTACTGCATATATAATTTTACTTATGTCACTCTCATTTACGCGCGGAAGAAAAATAATTAATTCATTTTGATCAGGCTTTTTTTTAGCAGATGATCTGAAATGTGGGCGTGGTATTTGTTGTCCAGCATCAAACATTGTAAAATAACTTGATAACAAATACAGGTAAAGATTTGAAATTTGGCAGGCATGTTTATAAAAATTCTAGGTATGAAATAAGCGAATAAAAAATTTCGATAGTTTGATGATTTTTTTGGGTACCATATCGACTTAAATAGAGATATCTTGCATTTTAATGCTCTTCTCTCATTGAATACTTTTATTAAAGATTTTAAAATTTTTTAGAGACTTTGCATACACACACACATACTTTTGCGATTTAATTTCAGTCATAGAATGTAAACATAACATCTTACATATTAAAAATAAGCAAATTAAAAGAATTTGTTTAGCTACTTATTTTATTTTAAACTTTAACATTATAAAATTGATAAACAAAAGTATTAAGCACATACATCTAATAAATGGAGCTTTAAAACTCTAGAAAAAATTAATATACGTTAAAGTTTCTGAAATGGTTGATTTTTTCAAAAGAAAATTTTAAGAAACGATAAATATATTTCATAGAGATTCCTGTTTGGGACAGTTATCTTTCGTCATCTTCTTCACAGTTTGAAAATAGAACTACATCTCGAACATACATCAATGTGCATTGTCTCTTACTACGCAATTCTGCTTTTAAATAAAACGTAACTTTCTTAAGATTTAACTGTAATGTTTCTTTTTTACTTTTAAAAATGGATTTAAGCACTAAAAAAAATGTTTATTAAAGTTCAACTTAAAATAAAAGTTTCTCAATAAGCGTAAGCGAAATAATTTAGACACAATGATAAAATACATGAGAAATTTAGATTAATTGTGTAATTATTTTAGAACATAAATATATTAAATATAATTATCAGTAATCAATATTCTCTTTTCTTAAAAATGAAATAAAATCGTTCACGACATTTTATTAGTAAGTTAAATGTTACTATCAATCTTAAGTATTTTTGAGGGGAAATTACTTAATATCTAACATAAAAATTGTTAATGAGTTACAGATTATACGAATATATATTTTTACTAGTTACATAAAAATATAAAACCATATTATATATAATATATAGAATTATGTCTCACCTTCAAGGAGAACAACTCGATATCTTGCATCAATTAAATACGAATATATCTTTTCAAGTGTTGGATAAGTTTCGTTGAAAGGGTTTGTACTTTCCTCGTACAAAACAATCATGTGACTTTCTCTGATTTTTTTAAAAATCATTCTGTTGGTTTCACCTTGAATTATAACCGAAACATTCTTTTTCCCACTTTCTAACCGATTTAAAATTAATTTGGACTTTGGTAAAGCAGCGTTAAAAGATCTTTTAATATGAAATCTTCTGTACTCAAAAAATGGCCTACAGTCGAGAGCTAGTATTTTAACATTTTCCAGCTCTATAAATTTGTTTAATATTTTTGGAGAAATGCTGGCATACGTATTTTTAATACTCATATTATATGATGTTACTTTTGAACACTCCATCCTATTCCTTCGGATAATACTCTGAAGGCTCACAAAAATACGAAGTAAGTTTTTATACAATTACAAACCGCAAAAAATGCGATTGAATTATAATTATTGTCCACAATTCAAAAGTTTAGAAGGAGTGCAAAAACACACATGAGGGGAAATACTTGAGGAGAAACATCATAATTCACCAAATGTTAAGAGAAACGGATCCATGCGCTATCCGTTGTTTCGATAAGAAGAAAGTTGGGAAATGTGACAGCATCAGGCCGGCGAACTGAACGTTAAGAGCTGCCGATAGGGTTGCCTTTATTCTCTTAGAGGCCACGAGAATTGGCAACAATTCGCGTTATTTTGATTTTGTTAGCAACCGAAACTTTCATTTCCTAAGTATCACTTCGCCCGTTATAGGAAGAGAGAAATGATTAAAACTCTGTGGAATAGAAACAATTACGATTCCCAAAATAGTAACAAAAGAGAAAGAGCTTGGTAGTTTTCCCTTCAAATAAATCTGGCAATCCATTTAGAAACCAATCAGTGAGCTGGAAATATTTTCTGACAAAATTTCTGATGGACCGCGCGTGGGAGGCCAAAACAAGCGGCGGCCGCATATAATTATATCGAAAAAGTACAATTCTTTACGAATATCTCAAAATAAAATTTATAATGACTCGAATAAGTATACTAAATTTTAAATAGCTATAAGAAAATCGTAATAAGTTCCGTTTTCCCGATAACATATATCATAGTTAAAGAAAAATAAAATGTTAGTGCACAGTGTGTTGGTTCACACACACATTATCCTAAAATATGTACTCTTAACACACATCTCCATTTGATAGCAAAATTCGTGGCAGAGATGGCAATACCACAATAGAAAAAGTTGGCACTGGTCGATGCTTAACAAAGGCATCTCAAAAATGATTTTTGTGGAATTTGCTTTACGAAAATATCTAATATGGTTAATATTACCTAAGAAATAGGAGTGCTTAAACTCAATATGCTTTTGGAGAAAGTAAAAGTTTTCAATTTAAAAATAGCTTTAGAATTTTAGAATTAGAAAAACAAAGTAGAGGAAAGAAGTGATTTTTGTGTCAATTTTATAATTTCTATTAATATTTTACTCTTACACAGGTAGATGAATTTATAACGTCAATGTGAAGTATTAGTCAAAATAACAACAATTCTGTGGAGGGGCGGCACTTTAGGTCTTTGCTAGGATAGGTCCTGGTTTTGGTGCACCGAACACTTACCGTGTAGAGGAGCTGGCAACCGTTAAATTTGTCGTGACTCCGTGTAGAAAGACAAATAAACATTAAACTTGTCGTGACAAAATCCTCGCATGGCATGGAAAAAAATTTGGATAGTGGAGTGCCAGCTCACATGTTGTCCTCGTCACTTAACCGAAGCTCAATATTATGAGGTCCGTTGCTAACAGCTAGCACTATGCTTTAGAGTGCGAATTAAATTTGTTCGCACGGCCCATTTAATTAAAAAATAATAACTTAGATCATGTTTTGATTTAAAATAATATTTAAATTTTAAGCATTTTACTACAGAGTAATGTTGGACAAATTGGTGTAGTGCTTTCAAATTATGAACAAATATTATTTCAATCACGTCTAACTTCCTTAAGGGGGTGTTAACCTTTTTTTTTCGAATTTTCGAAAAAAATATATATTGTTCTTCATTTTCTTCTGAACATTTTGATACTAACCACGTGACAATACTCCAAAAACTTCGAAAGTTATTCAAAAAATTCCAAACAGCAATTTAGTCATAACAGCTTTTAAATGGACACATGCCACGCCCACTTATTCTTGATTTATGCATACGTTTTATTTTTCTGTTTTTAATTAGCCTCATGAAATATTTTAAACGCTTGAGTGGATCAGAAGGAAGCTTGCAACTCAACACATTCATTCTGTTGTGTTTATTTCAGCACACATTTTTTTAAAACACTTATCTAAATCGAAGATATTTGTTGTTTTATACAAATAGCATTTGATTAATGGATACTCTGAAAAGACCATCGGGCAAACGCCCCAAGAAAAGAAGATTTAGAGGAAATAAGTATTTAAAGGTAAGTGATTCACATGTTGCAGACATGAAAGATACGAGAAAGTGTGCAGAAAAGAAAAATACAAGTAAGTGTGCCGAAATGAAAAATGCTTCAAGTAAAACACTTTCAGGAATTCAGACTTCATTAAAGTCAAATCTTGTTAAGGTAAGTTAAAACTTCAAATGATATCGTATTTTTGATTTTATTTCAACCTGTAGCTCTATTTTGTCAGTGTCATGTTGTTTAAAATGTCATAAACCATTAACAATTAAGGAAAAATCAACTCGTGGTTTATGTTCAAATTTTAATAAATTTTAAAAACTGTGGAAGTGTTTGTACTTTTTCAAGCTGTGAAAATACTGGGAGTAAAAATAATGCTCCAGAAATTAACCGAAGATCTGTTTTAGCAATGCGATGCATAGGCCAAGGTTTAGAGTCATTAAAAACCTTTTGTGCTGTGATGAGTCTTCCTAATCCTGTTGAACAAAAATCATATGATGTTACTAATACTAAACTTTCACTTATTAAGAAGGAAATGGCCGAAGAAAGCATGAAAAGGGCAGCTGTCGAAGAAATTTCTTTGTCACCTGATAACCTTTTAACGATAAGTGGTGATGGGACCTGGAAGACGAGAGGACATTAATCGTTGATTGGAGTATGTACTGTGATAGGGGCCGAAACAGGTAAGGTTTGGATCGTGAAGTGTTGTCCTCATTTTGCAAAGGATGCGACAGTTATAAGGGGGTAAAGTTTGGTATAAAGTACAAAAAGTGGCAAAGAGCGCATAAGATTTCATGTAGAAGAAATCATTCTGGCTCTGCTGGTAAGATGGAGGTTGATGGAATGTTGAGGATTTTTAATCGATCAGAAAAGCTTCACAACCTGAAATATTCCAACTATATAGGAGATGGCGATACAAAAACATTCAATGCCCTTTCTGAAAACAAGCCATACGGTGATGACCATCTTATTCAGAAAATAGAATGTGTAGGTCATGTGCAAAAGAGAATGGGTACAAGACTTAGGAAGCTTAAATTAGAATATGGTAAAAAGAAATTATCTGATGGTAAAACTATAGGCGGTAAAGGTAGGTTAACTGATAGCGCATTACTTTGGTAATGCTATTCGATGCAACTCTACTAGTGTACCGGAAATGCGGAAAGCCATTTGGGCTGTTTGGGGTCATTCTTGCAGCACTGATGATGAACGATGCACTGGTTTTGTCCTGCAACTCCAAATACATGGTATAAGTATAAAGCTGCAATTAATAATAATAATTTAAAAACTTACAAACACACACACAAAACTTTCATTGCTAAAGCAGTTCGAGATGTAATTAAACCTGAATTTGCAGACTTATCTCATCCTACACTCTGAAGAAATGTTTAGGTGGTAAGACGCATAATCCAAATGAAAGTTTAAATTCATTAATTTGGAAGTTTTGTCCTAAGACGATTGGTTCTGGTCTTCAGATAGCAGAGATTGCTTCAAATCTGGCCTCCAGCATTTTTAATGATGGAAGTCAAATACTCATTACTGTTTTAGAGAAATTTGGCTTAAAAAGGAATAAAAATGTTTGCATATCACTGGCTGAACGTGACAACCGTCGAATCTTCATGTCAGGGAAAAAAGCCTGGCGTCAACTTTTGAAGTCCGCAGAGTTAAAAAAATTTAAAAGACTAAAGAAGTTGAGGTATTTGAGTAAAAGGAAGGGTTAACATATGACCCTGAAGCATTTAAGTGCGTAAGTTTCAAAATTTATTTTCTCAAATTAAGTTTAAAACTTTAAAGCTTTTTTTCTCAGTTTGTGTTTTTTTTTCATTGAGTTTTAAAAACTATTATACTTTGATGCATAAAACTTTGTAGAGTTATGAAATATAACATGATCTTTAAACCCTAGTACATTTAGTATTATATGTATGTATATTTTTGAAAAACATCAAAAAAATTGAATTTTTTTAAAAAATAATTTAAAAGATGTACTTTTTTATTTTTTAAAAAATATTATTTCGTATTCTATTTATATAAAAATTCTACAGTGTAATAAGGATACATTTAACTTTATGAATCGATTTATTGCTAGTAATTAGACGTATTATTGTGGAAAATATCATGCACGTCGTAAAACTTATTAAATAGTACTTATAAAAATATTTCTTATTTTCATATGCTTATAATTTGTAAAATTATGATTATATTTTAAACATTTTACACTTTTTTGAAACCTCATTCATTTATAAAAAATGTGTGTAAAAGATTCAAATTATTTAATTTCAATCTCAAAGAATTTTACCTCTTCGAAAATTGTTTATATTTTATGCTCTCGAAACATATTTAACACCCCTGAGACCCCTTAGAATATGAATGTGAGGGTGTTTATTAATGTTTCCCTTTAAAGCTATTGGCGACAGACCTCGTAATTCTTGACTTCGGTCAAGTGACGAAAACGACACCTGGAACCTATCTCCAAAACTTCCATACTTCAGCAAAGTGAAGACTTAAACATAATGCAGAACACACAAAATATTGTTCTGAGTACTAATACATTAAAAATAGATATTAATTCAAACAATAAAAATTAAAAATCTTATCAAAAATAAGAACTAAGTAACTCAAAATAAGTGCTTATTTTTGGAAATGTCTTACAAAAATTTCATTGGTGTTGAATGGCTTCAATTCAGTAAATTTAAAACCTAGAAAAGAAAATCTTAATAGTCAAACGTTAGCTCTTAAATAATTAAATGATAATTATAGTAGGCGAATTATAACTATTTTAAAAATAAAAATAGAAATTGGCAAAATAAAAGAAAAACCAGAAAAAAACTTAACTAATTTGATTTAACAACCTAATTATATATATATATTTGATTTTAAAAAAACTTAAGAGAGATAGAGAGCAAATAATAAAATGTTGGAAGTTTTGCGCATACTTCGAGTGATAAAACTTTTATACCTCAGTGCAATAAAAACGTTCAATACGATTCATTGGTTTCGTTTGTTCAATATACACTGGTGCCAAAAGTTAAACATAATTGATAATTATGTGAATAAAGAAGGAACTGTAAATCAGAATGGCGGGAAACGTGATATGCGAGTGTAAAATGGTTATAAAATAAGGAAGCAAATCAAAAGAATGATAATAATTAATTTTATTATCCAAAGTAGCAGTTTGAAAAAAACTGAGCACAGCAAGGATTCACACTTTAAAGAAAAAATGAAAGAAAACATTAAATAAAATACTGATGCTGCAGTTAAATAAGGCGTGTAGTCACCTCTCTCTGACAGCCGGGCACGCTGCACAGCGATTTACCATACTTGCTATGAGATGATGAATGAGTTGTGGGATCAAACGGTTCCAAGCTTCTTGGAGAGCTCTCTTCAGTTCTGTAACGGAGCTTGGTGGGTGCTAAAGTGCTGAAATTTATCTCCCGAGCATATCTCATACATGCTGGATAGGATTTAAATCGGGAGAGTTCGCAGGTCACGACATGCGCTGGATGGTTTCCGTTTCAAAGAAGTCATCTATCAGCACCGCTCGGTGACATGGCGCATTATCATCCATGAATGTGAAGTCAGGACCGACAGCACCTCGAAAAAAGCGAACATAAGCTCAAGAACTTCGTCTCTGTATCTTTGAGCAGTCACAGACCCCGTGTCAAAGAAATGGAGGTCTATGCGGCCGTCCATCATGATGCCTGCCCATACCATTACTCCCCTTGATGAAAAATGATGTCTTTCCTTTATGTTTCTTGGTTCAAAATGTGCTCCACGTTCTCTCCATATCGTTATCCGCCGACAATCACTACTCAGACTAAACCGGGACTCATCACTGAACATCACATTAGCCCACTCTCCACATTCCAATGTTGATATTTTAATTCCAGTTCAAACGAGTGCGTTTATGCGCAGACGTGAGGGGAATGCAAACTACTGGTCTTCTGGCATACAGGCCAGCATGATTGAGTCTCCTGTTAACAGTTTGTCTCGAAATTCGTATTCCTGTGGCGACTGTGAGCACCGAACCCAGTGCTCTGGCAGTACTGCCCCTCTGACGTCACGCACTTATTACCAGATATTGGTCTTGGCGAGGGGTAGTGACTCTTGGTCGACCTGATACTGGTTGTCGGGTGACATCTCCCGTTCTTTGAAACCTCTGCCACAGTCTTAAGATCACAGACTGGTCCACATTCAGAATTCGAGACACTTCGGTATATGATCGTGAGGATTCCAGCATTCCAACGATCCTTCCTTTCGTAAACATTTCCAATTGGCGTCTTTGTGTCATCATTCACCTTGTTTGATGGTTAACAACGTTCCTTTGCATAGCAGTTGCACGAAATTTGTCTGAACTGCCTATGCTGCGTGAATCGGTTTCTCCGCGTTCCAACATGCGCCGGTGTTTCGCGCAGGACGTAGTCGACTGAAAAGTTTTGCATAAACCCAATGTTTCTTCTTCACCCAGTTAATATCCGCAAGAAATTTGGAATACTTTTACGAAAATTTACTCCATGTTTTTTGCATTTTACGATTTATGCTTAACTTTTGGACACCAGTGTACTATACATCGCCTCGAGTGTAGATTTATTTAATTGAAGAATTCATTTTTTTAAAATAAGTTGATGATAATTTTTTTTTGTCAACTGATTCTTGAAAGAAATAAATGTATATAATTGTGATTCATCATTTTCGTGTACATTTATTGCTCTTTCTTACAATGTGTTTGTTGCTATAAATCTTAATACTGAAATGTTATTTGATTTTATTCCTTCCTTAAATATATATTTGAATTACCAAAAATTCGGTGTATATCGCGCACCTGTACTTTCAAAAGCGGCATTTTTTTAAAGCTTTTAGATATATTCGCCGTTTAACTCGCGCCCTCTTTTTACGAAGGAAAATGAAATACTCTTATGTTTTGAAGTCATTTATTCGAGGTATTATTCCAGGTGTTTATAAAAAATAGTATACTTCTAGAAATACAACCATTTAAGTTCTTTAGGTACGTCATTTCTTTAAAATAAACAGTATAACAATCTATATGTAGAAGTTTAATCTTTTTTATACTCATCTCTTTTTTTAAAAAGATTTTCGAAGCTATCAATTTTACATACATGTACACTATCTGGCCAAAAGTATCCTGACACCCAGTGGTATGGACTTAGAGCGTCCTGAGGCACATATTAATATGATGTTGCCCCCCCCCCTTTGCATGGATGACAGCCTGCACACGTTTGGGAAGACTTTCCACCAATTTTTGATAGGTGACCATAGGAATTGCCTTCCAGGTGTCCATCACAACTGAAGTGAGTGCTTGCAGTGAGGATGGTCGATTTGGCTGGCTACGTAATCTGCTCTCTAATTCATCACAAAGGTGTTCTATGGGATTTAGATCGGGGCTCTGAGAAGGCCAGTCCAGTTTTTGAACACCCATTTCGTCAAACCACGTCTGTGCAAGCCTCGATGTGTGAATGGAGCAGTTATCCTGCTGGAAGAGAAATGGGCCTTCCCCGAAATATTGCCATAGAGTTGGGAGTGCAGCATTGTCCAGAATGTCCACATACATCTCAGAGTTCATGTTTCCAATCACAGGAACTAACGGACCCAGGCCAAACCACGAGAAACACCCCCACACCATTATGCTTCCACCACCAAACTTAACAGTCGGCACAATGCAGTCACTAAAGAAACGTCCGCCGGACATCCGCCAAACCCAGACGCGTCCATCCAACTGCCAGACTGTAAAGCTAGATTCATCACTCCAAAGAATAGTTTTACACATGTCCACAGTCCAATGACGGTGAGCTCTACACCATTGCAATCGATACTTCGCATTCTGTGGAGTGATGTTTGGCTTGTGAGTGGCTGCACGACTATGGAATCCCAAGTTTTTTAACTCTCGACGGACAGTCCTGCTGCTAACACTAATTCCTGATGAACTTTGGAACTCCTGAAAAATTTTCACCAACGAGGACTTGCGATTTTGTTTCACTACCATTTTCAGAGTTCTGCGGCTGCGTTCACCAAGTATTTTCGGCCTACCGGTTCGTTTTTCTGCCGTTTCACTGCCTCGACGTTTCCACTTCACAATTACATCACTCACAGTTGATTTAGGCTTCTGTAGAATGTCCGCAATCTCACGAACTGATTTCTCACAAAGGTGGCATCCCACTATACTGCCACGATCAAACTCACTAAGCTCCTTTGACTTACTCATTGCCTAACAAACGAATAAATACAATCTGACAAACCACTACCAACACTTTTATACCTTTCAATTACGTATCAAATTGCGTCACTCGCCAGAACCACTTTTTTAAGGGGTGTCCGGATACTTTTGGTCAGATAGTGTATTAGCGAGATGTATCAGATCCTTGCTCAATGGTTAAAAAAATCGGAAGAGTATAATAAATCTCTCTCTCTTCTTTTTCAATCACATCAAAATGAGAATAAATCCAAAAGTGAGTCGAATAGAAAAAAAAACCCGGACTATTAGAGATTTTTAAATTATAAAACGAGATCTCTGTAACTCTATAAGACGAAAGGTACAAGGAAAATAAATGCAATGTGCTAGATCACATCCCACTTCCATAAAATTTGATATTACCGTATGTAATCAAATCTAAGCCGCACTTTTTCCCCATTGTTATTAATGCTGGTGAATATCGGGTGCGGCTTAGAATCGAAGGCGGAAAAATTCGTTGGATGAGGGAATTCAACATGATACTAACGGTTAAAGCAATTACAGGTTCATGATCTTCGCATTAAAAAGCTATTACAGCTGGTAATGTAAATTAATTATTTCCTTCATATGAGTTCTCATTTGAAATTGTTTTAATTTCGTATATATTGGAAATCCATATATACTATTTCACAATATTTTTTTTTATTTTTTCACAAAAACCTGTTGAGACTTTGGAGTGCAGCTTAGATTTAAATAAATATGGGAATTGCTGTTTTAAAAAGAATGAATAGAAATTCAGAAATTTAGTTTCTTAAGAAACTTAAAATTTCATTTAAAGATATGGAAAATGTACTAGAAGTAAAAATGTAGGGTTATTCTACATAGTATGATCCAAAAGTTAGGGGACAGGGCGTAGAAAACTTTACCCTGAATCACTGCACTGAAGCACGTCCACCTTCAATGTAGTCCCCTTGGCTGACGATGGACTTCTGCCAGCGTTCGTATAACTTCTGGAAGCACAGTTGAAAGTCATTTGTCGCAACCTTCCGAAAGGCTCCTCTGATGCTTCTTTCACCTCTGATGACACAAAATGACGCCCCTGTAAATCTTTTTTCATTGATGGGAACAAATGGAAGTCACACGGAGCTAAGTCTGATGAACAGGGAAGTTGTGGAAGCACGTAAGAGTGAGTTTTGGCGAGGAACTCTTTTACCAATTGGGATCGATGTGCTGGTGCGTTGTCATACAGAAAATATCCCTTGTCCGCCAGAACTGAGGCCGTTTATGACGAATGGATTTCCTCAAACGAAGTCTTCGAGAAGTGCGTAGCCTCAGCGATTGGTGCAAGTGTTTGTCGTCGATCTTTTCGAACACATTCAGACCAACGCAACGTTTTCCGCGTTCCTTGAAGTCGAAGGTCATCCAACGCGCTCACTGTCTTCGATGTATTCTCGGCCCTTTTTAAAACGCCGATGCCATTCGTAAACCTTGGATCTCGCTATGGTAGATTCACCATACACCTTACTTAGCGTTTCCATAGTCTCCATTGGTGCTTTACCTGTGAGTGCTAAGCGAATTTAATGTTCAAGAAAAGCAACCTTACTTACATCGCAAGCTTTGGAAGATAACAGCTGCGCGTGCGGTTCGGTTACATCAGAAAGGCTAAACCAACCTGGCCAGGTAGGGGAGGGTTGGGAGAATCTATTTCAAGTGGTTTAACTTTAGATACTTGCTTTCGTTGTCAGTAATGGCAGCACTCCCCGAATTTTCGGATCGTACTAAGTAAATCTCTCCATGGTTTCGAATCGCTATAATAAAAAAAAGACGAATACAGCAAAAAAGAACATTTGAAAGAATAGAGAAACATTTCAAGTTTTATTTACATACTTTACAGGCGCTCTATGTGTGAAACCTTGGTTACACGGCATACAAGTTCCTGGCACACTCTACTCAACACAATACTGTCAACTGTTAGCAACGGGTATTATTTCCATGGTGGCCGTGTTGTTGTTATCAAAGTTTGGTTTTTTACATGTGACCAAGTGTTCTTACCCCTTTTGCTGCGTGATGTAGCAGAACTGCATGAAAGGATAACACGTACAGCCAATAAATAGAACTCACACAATTCTCAAAGCTGTAATCCGTGATTTTGATACAGTACTCTTGCTCTTTGCTGTTATAAATATAACGCATCATTAAATTTATGAAAAAATTCTACAGAACATTTCCTTAATGAAATGTATCATGTTTTTTTTAAATTATAGTATGAATTAAAATATTAATAATGTTATGAGTATAGCTAAGATCCGCTCTTTGTCAATAAATTTATAAGATGCTTTCGTAAATGAAAGATATCTACACGGAACCGTAAGCGTTTGCCTGGATCTCTTAAAGGACTTATCTTTAAAATATATCACTCGATAAAAAGTGAAAGTGTCTGCTTTGTGTCACTTGCTGTCAAAATCTACGATGGGTTTTATCGTGGGAAAGTATTACTTTGTAATAGAAAGTTTAATAATAACGTAAACATGAAGAACAAAGGAACAGTATTTTGTTTTTAGACATCTATTGCTCACATACAAAACGTTGACCTCCAGTCTGTGAACTTAGTTTGGAGACATATTTCTATGAAATCGTATTTTTAGAGCCGCCTTTACTTTGACCTTTGTACCCGATTGACTTTAAGAAAGACTATTCGTGAAAGACTTTTATCTATATATGTTTGATTTAAAATATATAATTCACTGATATATGGATTGTGAAAATGTGAATCCAAATTAAAATGTATGCGTCACTCTTATGCAATATATATCTTTATAACTGAAGCATCTAAAATAGTCAACGAAAAATTTTTATTTTATATGTCTTGATTGCTCGTTAAATTGAGTCGTTACAATATATATATATTGATATTGTAGCACTCTTGACTTTATAGATTAAATTATTTTCTAATTCTTTGGTACAGGACTGTTTTATCTTAATCGTAATCAATGATCACGCGCATTTAAACAATCACGACTCCTGTTGAAAGAGTCTGCCACGACTTTCACCGCCAATTAAAAGCTCAAACGATCCCGGTTACTCTCTCTCTCTCTCTCCTGTCTTTATGCTTTGTTTGTCAACAACTTGCCTTCGTTGCTGCTAAATGTTGTTTCTGCTTTGTGTGTGTTAGCGTCTATAAATTATTCTAAATGATATAATGATATTGCATTCATATATTGATAATTATGAATAAAATAAGAATGAAACTAACCCTGAAGAAGTTTTCTATCAGAAACAACCAACATAAATACCTAAACAAATCCCATTTAAAAACAACACCGACACGGTACAAAATACTTCTTAAAAATCATCTTATACCGTTAATCTCTCATACGATACCGTTAAAGCGTGTAATCCGTTATTTCATAGAATAATTAGGTATTTCATGAAATACATGGAAAATTAAAATATATAAAATTATTGAGTTCTACGATTTAACTAGGTATGCTACAGAACTAACGATTACTTGATCGTTAAAGTATGATACTACGCGAAACTTCTTGAACCGGTTCTAGCTGCTTTGAAGGACTTTTCCTATTAGAATTAGAGATGGCCGAATAAAAACTGCGCTTCTAGATATCAATTCGGTATATGTCGGCGAATTAATTTCAATTCAAAGTTCCAAATATTGACACAACGCTTCGATCTGTTGCAACAACTCAAGCTATAAGGTGCCGAACAAAATTTAAAGGTGCTCGCGTAAAAATAAATGTGTGTTAGTAAAAGTATTACTTGTTTCAAAAGCATAATAAATTGCAATCCAAAGTGTCATCACAACTTGATGCTTATACAATAAATAATGAAAGGAAAAAGTTGTCTCATAAAATTTAAATTAATATTCTTACATTTTGTTTAAAAAGTTTACACGTTTTTATGAAGCAACAGTTTTCTTCCCAGCATTGTATTTTCGCTGATAATATTCAAATATCATCTATTTTTGTAGCATATACTCCCCCTTTTGTTAACTAATGTTAGCAATATGACCATAACCAAATTATATCATCTGCTTTCCCTTATTAATCAATTATTCATCGCAAAGGATAAAATATGTATTTTCGACAATTTTGGCTATTCATGATCAATATTTATAAATAACTTTCAAATTGTTTATTTTCATAACGGTCTATCCTTAGTTGTTTCATAAAATACTAGTTAGTTCATAGAATAACTGATGAAGTGTAATGTTTCATCTATTATGTCTTTAACTGACTTGTCTAGTTATTTCATGAAATACCAAGTTGATTATGAAATAACTGATTAAATACTGCTAACGGTAACACACACGCCTGCAATGCACCGTAAATGCAACACCAGAAAGACAAGAATAGCACAACAAAATTTTGTACGCAACATATTGACAAAGTATCAAATGATTAAATTTATAGACTTCTCTGAGTGTGGTTCCTACCAAGAATCAGTAGCCAGAGCAATACCATTGTTGGAAATCTACCGCTACCACACCTCGGCATTGATTTAAAGAGACTTTGGATGTGTTCTTGGGTACAACAGCCCAGTAAGCAGCTTCCACGTTGCCAAAGTTGATCTGGTGTAACTGCTGAGGTGTAATCTAGGTCAGTAAGTTGAGCAACCATGGACATGTTTCAATCGAATCAGGAGAGCAAGCCGGCCAGGGAAGCAATTCTATCTGGTGATTGATGAAGAACCTTTGGTCAATGCGTGCCACGTGTGTCTTTATTATCCTGTTGAAATATAAACAACCAAGCCCTGAAGGTAGGAAGGTTAGCTGGATCAACACCTCGGAATGCAGCGCTGGTTGTTAAAGTACTGGCAATGCATTACTAAGAGGTGCGAGTGATATCAATACCGCTCCTTACCATAATACCCGATTTAAGACCAGTGTGGCGGTGCATAACACGCAACTGTTCAGGATCCTCTCCACGGTGTCTCAGACTCGAATCGACCATCTAAGTAATTTGCAGACGAATGCGTGACTCGTCAGTAAAGACAACTTCATTCCATTCTGCCATACATCCTTCTTTCATCGCACCATTGGCGGCAGAACGTCTGTGGTTCTACTTCAAGGGTAGACCAGAAATGGACGTCTTGCAGACAAACCACTCTACTGTAAACGGCGTCGAATGGTACGCGTAGACACTGAATGATGCGTTACAGACTCAATGTGCTGTGCTATATGGTTCGTGGTGTGACTGAGCGATCCGTCACTGCCATGCGCACAATTGCCTGTCTCCGCATGGGGGTGCCTGAGGTGGATGCGATCGAAACCGTCGGTCCATCGTACCCTCCTGAATCAACGGTCAAATATCGCATTACAGTTGTTTGGTTTCGTCAACACGACTACCATTCCCTGAATAATCCACAATCTCGGTAGACCACTATCCGTCCTCATCGAACTCGGATACTTGATCAAAAGCTGATCACTTTTCTACAGGAACGCAACTGATCGTTTTTGAAAAACCACAAGAAAACACCATTGTCGCATGAAATCGTTGAAATCTCCAGCCTTAAATAGCGCTTTGAAATGGCGTCCACAGAGCGTGCATTGATGTGTATCTGCCTTCAAGATCATTTACATGTCTCTCACCTCATAATGCATGTTGTAATTTCATGTTATTTAAATGGTTCATCAGGAGTGTTGCGACTTTTGGTAGCCAGCGAGGTATATATATATATATATAGCATGTATTGTGTGTGTGTGTGTGTGTGTGCGTAATGGTATTGTGTGTAGTAATGTGTGTATTGTAGGAAAAGGATGCAGGTTTTTATTCTTTTATTCATATTTGAATTGTAGAATGGCGCCACTAATGGAAACAACGTGAATCTTCGCTTCGCGATACAGTGATGTATGTCTATGATGTGTAAAACGCTGATTTACTGAAAGATTGCACGAAGTGATCATTATGGAATCTGTCTCTCGTTTTGAGAGTAAGGCGTGGTGTTTCCGAATTAGTATGGTGCTATCTCGGTAATGAAGTACTCTTAGGTTAATTATTTGGAAAACCTTGTAATAGTTAAATGTTTTGGTTGTGTTTAATAAATTAGGTCATTTACCTTTCTGTGATCATTTAATATTAAATTTGAACCTTTCCCTGTAGACGCCGTTTCATATATATATATATATATATATATATATATATATATATATATATATATATATACATACCTGAACTCGTCAGAACATCATGAGTTAATGAAGTTTTTCAAAATCCCCTTTTCAATAACTTTAATTGGACTGAATTTTTCCCGCAGTAATATAACTGAATGCAATTATACTAACTTCCAAGCATCAAGTAATATGATGCTTGGAAGTTAATAGATATTCTAGAACTTTTCTGATAAGTTCTGAGCTACGAAAAATAGAATCGTTAAAGCCTAATGAAATACTTTTAAATCATTTAGAGTTGTTACTCGTGTTTGTCCCATGTGTTCGTTTGTGAATGCTCTGTCATGTTGCTGCTAGATTTTTGTGCCATCTTCAATGTTTTCCGTGATTATCTATCACCATTTGTTCCTATTATATTGTATATTATATCTATCTACAAGATAAATTGCAACTAAATAAATATGTGCCCGTACTCTGTTTGATTCCAGTAGAATAATTTCATATATGTAAGACAGTGTTAGTATCATTCAATAATATGGAGTTTGGCATTAAAGCTGCATAATCAATTAACGCTTTTAAAATCATTCAATTAAATGTGATTATTTAAAATAGCTAATAAAAAAACACAATTTATAAACAGTTTTACGATAATTTGAAGAAATAAGTTCGCCATGTTCTTAAATATAAATACTCTACAAAATGTTCTAATAATTTTATTAAGTCTCTTTAGTTTTAATTAAAATATTATTTTGTTGTAGTCATGCATTGCTTCTGAGTGGCTGTTTTTGTACCCATTCATATATGCTCCGATTTTCTGTTACTCGTTACATGAAACAAAAACTTTCAATTCGTTATTCTTTTAATTAATTAAAAGTAGAAATCTGAGAAGCAGACAATAATTTTGAGAAAATCTCTTTTCGCCGCCTTTAAAAAATTTGTATTACTTCTCCCTCCCCCGTATATATAACGTTATCTTTAATAATATAAAACTCCTATATTGTGGGCGGAATTAACAGTTTTTAAATATATATTCATGGTTGCATGGTTTCGAGTGTCTTTTCCTTTTCTTTACCGGAGATTTACACTCAACGACCATCTAACGCACACACTTGTATATTAATTATAGAAAAATATCTACTACATTTGACGACTTATCGTACTTTTCGTGACTACTATAACGGCTTTAGTTCATAACTTGGGTTTCTTAAAAATTTAAGTAAACTTTAAAAAAGAATTACGATGTTAAGACCAAAATTATCAAATACATGCTATTTGTATGGCACTTCATTCTTTCAAAAGATACTTCTCTAATTTTTTTGTCTGGTTTAAATAACTTATGAAAAAGATGCTTAAAAACATTATGAAAGGCATTAAAATACACACATAAACATTTTAATATGTGAAGAGTATTTTCCAAATTGATACATTAATGCAGTTTTCTCTGAAATCGACTTAGCTGCAGAATAAATACGAACAATATTATCTTTTTATTTTTTTATATGTTTCTCTGTGTGAATATCTTTTCCAAAGTTAGTTTCTTCTTTGCCACACTCTATATATGAAGCCGAAAATGATACACGTAAAGTGATACAGTCAAGATAAACATCTTAAGATTATAACTGTATTAGATGTATTGGATTAGTTCAATATAATGGTAATCTTCTTGATGTGCTTATCCTAACAGTATTTTGTTTCTACATAGTTAGATCGATGGAATTAATATGGCATACAAGTTTAAATTTCGTCTTTTGGTCGTAAAGTGTGGAATAGGTCTAAGGAAATACCGTATTTCCCTGATCAAACCGCACTTTTTCTTCGTTAATGCTGTAGTGGGTGCCGATTAAATTGAAGGGACAGAAAATAGTTGAATGGAGACAGTGGAGCAGTTACAATTCATGTGTGTTTAAATTTTATAATGTGGTAAAATCAACAGTTATTCGCTTCTTATTAGTTCTCATTTTAATTCTTTATTTCTAGTAAAATTGGATATTGGTACGCTATTTATACTCTTTTTCATTTTCGCAAAAACTTTTGAAATTTGAGGGAACCGGCTTAAGGTGATGGGCTTAGATTAGAATAAATGCAGTATTGTGTTGGCTTCAGTGCTTGTGCTCTGGAATAGGAAAACAAATGAATTTAATTTGAAGTAACACCATTATTTCACAGGATTAATTGTTCATAAAAATCTCCCTTAGAGGCTAAACGAAAGTTATTGTTGAACGACCTCATAATTTTAATCTATTGACGAAGGCAACTTTCCAAACTTCTACGCAACATCAACATAAAGATTAATATTTCCCTTGTATGATCTCTGACAAAATCAGAACTAGAGTATTCGTGCGCGCGTGTGTGTAATAATTCTTCATTTAGCTTTCTTCGAGATTCTCTTTAATTTTGTGGTGAACGCTCTGGGATGTCGTAATACATAATTCATTCTTTGAGTTTACCCGCTCAATGAAATACCATTTTAACCACAAATTTATCTCCTCAAAAAGTGCCACGTTGATCCATTTCAAACTGAGATGATGCGAAACATCAGCAATCGAATCTGACTGATTCACGTATTAAACACCGGAAATCAGATGGTTATTGAACATACGAGAAACTTCTATTTGAGAAAGGTATAAAAGCTGTGGTCTCAGAATGATAGAAGAACGCTTTTGTTCACTGTCATAATTCCATGTGTGTTTATAAATAAAACATAGAACTAAAATAAAAAAAATGTTTCTTCAATTAATCAACTACAAACAGATAAAGATATCCCCACACCACGTTTTATTTCACACAGTAAAAACACTACATATATATGCATTTTATCTTATGATGGTATGTATTATTGTGAGTGTTGAAAGATTAAGTATCATTTCCATTAGAAAGATCCATTTAATTTCTATTAAGTTTTGTCAAGTTATGGCTGAGTCAATCCCGAAACAATATTGTTTAAAGAACTTGGAGTTGATTTGAATAGCAATACTGAGGTATCTATCTTTGAAAGTTTTTAACTACCAGAATTTAAAATGGCAAATTACATCTGCTTTATTAGTTACTTCATCGTCTTTGAGCAAAATTTGCTCAGTGTTTCTTAATTTCGACCTGTTGTCAACTAAGTTCTTGTAAGTTTTCCTTTCATCTCAGAAAATGACATATCTTCCTTTCATAAGAACAACATTGGATGTTTTTTTAAGAATTGGTACCCGACATTCACTAATAACTTACAAAAATAACAAAGTATTGACTTTTCGATCTTTTTTTCCAATATAATCTTAGCAAACGTAATACAGAACGTAGAAACCACTTGTGAAGTCAGTACGTAATACTTTTTTTCCTGAGGAATAATCTTTTCGCCCTTCTCCCTCCCGTCTTTCGTCCATCAAATGTCGTTACCATTACTTCAATAACATTCACTAAAGAAGGAAGCGAAAACAAAATACTAAAGAAGACTGAACACAGGGTTAAACGAAACTCGGTCGAGGAACTAGCTATCAAATTCGAATGGCATAAATATCTGTTCTCCGCAAAAAAAATAAACATGACAAGCGCTAACAGCAAGTTCACCCTACTTGACTTTGGATAGTCATTGCAAATAAATATATGCAGCATTGATATTATAAAAATATTTTTAAAATGTTTTCAATTATTTTTTATTCTTTAAAATGTTTTTAATTTGCATTAGAAGAGATATTTTTTCATATTTCAGAAGCAAATTTAGCAAGAATTCTTTAAAACTAATATCTCTAGTACAATGTGAAAAGATTCTTAAAGTCTATGAAATAAAGTACACTCATGTCATAAATTAAGGATAATGATTCAAGGCAGAAAGGGCAAACAAAACAAGTTGTTTATTTGTAAAGTCTATTTAATGCAACCAAAAGGTAAAAGCAAAAAGATGCAATGTTGACCTTAATTAATAAAGTGCGTTTTTACTCCTGAACAAATTCAAGAACCTATTTACAAAAACGGTATAACATGGTTAGGTATGATGGTTAATGCAATGTCTCCCAGACGATGCAATGCAGGCCTTACAACGCCTACGCATTGAGTATCAATTATCAATCTGATCTTGGGGAATATTACACCACTCGTGGCAATGCCTCGAAGTTCATTTATACAGGTGGGGAGGGGATTGACGGGCTGCAATTCGTCAGCCAAACGCTATCCCACACATGCTCTATTGGATTAAGAAGTCGGTGAGTATGCTGGCCAATCCATGGTGATATCCTCCGGTGAAGGCATTCGTCTACAATGTTGCACGGTGAGGACAGGCGTTGTCATCCATAAACAGAAATTCAGCACCCATGGCGCCCCGAAACAAACGTACGTGTTGTTCAGGGCCAGCATCCCGATGAATGTAACTGTCATGTTACCTCTGAACATGCAGGTCAGTTCTGGAACCAAGTGTTCCTCTAACGACCATCCTGCACCACCGTAACGGTGTCGTTTAATGGTGTTCTCTTGGTGATATAGGTACCATCTCCATTTGGAAGTCCGGCGAATCAGACTGCAAAATAACCTGGGCTCGTCCGGAAAACATCACAGACCATTGCGATTGTCCACAATGCATGCTCTCTACTCCAGGTTAATCGCAGGCGACGGTGGGTTGCGGTGATTGGAACATCGAACTGACTACGACGCCTGACCAAATGTCCTAAGCGTTTGTCACGGTCTGTCTTGAAACTGTATCGTACCGGTAGCTGAAGAGCTGACGAAAGTGGAGTCTGATGCTGTGCTCCGTCTGTTTCTTTGGCAATGCTGCCATTCCGATCCTCGTTATTCAGCGTTGTAACTCGGGGCGACCTGTGCTGTAGCATCTACTCCACATTACCATCATCTTGAGATGTTGCCAGTCTGGAATGACACTCGACGTTCAAGTTCTCGGATACTTCCATCTGGGTACGTCCACATTCAGTCATCCGATAATTCTACTACGTAAAAATCATCAAATGCTTCCTTTGCCACCTATGCAGTTATTACACTGAAAGGCTTTAAAAGCGCATTGGAACAATTTAACTATTTGCCACATTCCATACCCTCTCTTACACTCTCGTCGTGTGACATTACTACCATATCTGGTGGTTTCCTGTGATTTGCATATTCTTCGTAAAGATGTCGATGGTCTACCGTTGAAATTTTATTTAGGTTCAATTTCGTGTGGTGATTCTGAATTATCCTTAATTTATGAACATGAGTGTGATTACAAAATATCTACGGAATTTATTTCGCCATCTAGAATATTTTCCCAGCAATAGTTTACTACCCATTGTCTCTTTAGGTGTGATAAATAACATATCCAGTATTTAAAAATTCTCGATCAAGATAAATGGTTGGTATTAACGCTTCAGTTAAATAAACAGTTTTCTAATACTTAATACGTTTGATTCTAGGTCAAATAAAATAAGTATATCCAATTCAGTAAATACTAATTCTATAAACAGTGTCATTAAATTACAATATATATTTTCAGTTAATAAACAAAGTAATATTTTTCTCATTTTCAATTTTATCTCGGTTTTTAACATGTTTAAAATCTATTAAATGCTGTTAATTAGGGTAAATTATGTATCGGTACTTATACGAAAAAGATGTTCTATAGTATGAAGATTAGGAGAAAAATAATTATATATATATATATATATATATAAGAAAAAATAATTTCAAAATTTAATATTGCCACAAAGGGGTTAAAAGGGGAACAAATGGAAAAGACCAAATTTTGGTTGGATGATTTTAGACACAAAGTAAAATTATTTTTCATCAATATAAAAAACCCAAAGCGATGATGATTGAGAAGTAAGCACTTAGTAATGAATAACTTTATTAATGTATCTTGCCAAAACATTTCATCACTCAAGCTTTCTCTCCCTCTGCGTTGAGTCTGTCATCAAGCTTTTTCCTGTCTTCTGTTGTGTGTGAACTGTAATATATTTCGACAGTTTTTAGAATTTAGTATTGAAGGAAAGCGGTATTGTATCTGAAGAAGTTTTCTTATGTATAATGTTTAATAGGTGTACTCTCATCGCAATAAATGTTAAAAAGTATTAAAATTTTGACTTTTACCATACAAAAAGCTCATACTAAGCTTCTCTTATAGCAATTATAACACAAGAATTTTTATTTTATTTTCTCTCTATCTATATACCACACATCTCTTTTCCGTAAAGGTAAGCTTTGGTATGTTGAAAAATTATCCACCGTATTGTTAATAAAATAATTTATACCGCAATACTAGGCACAGTACAGCTAAATCTACAATTATCAAAATAGGCGTTATATATGAGCAATGCGTGAAAA
>BMAO01032041.1:0-17888 GCA_019973975.1 Trichonephila clavata
AGACAATTTAGATCAGTGATTAGAGCGCGAAGATGAGACCAGTTAGCCTGGGGATAATATTTACGGACACTCAACTAATTTCTACGATAACCCATACAAGCTCGTTATTAACGCAGACGTGCCCTAGCAATTTAGTTTCTAACTTCTATTTAAATAATACACCCAATACCAGATCTCATGTCAGTCAGAAGTCCTACAGAGGAGGCCTTAAACACTAATAGCTGTCTTGATCAGCTCACATCCAAGTGATCCTCACTTTGGATATCTTCAATTCTCACTTTAATAATCTTCGCACTTCAATAACTCACAATCATTCCTTCACTAACTCTCAAAACTCGGAATACAGAATTTATATAATAAACTTAATTTGCATAATCACGTTTGCTCACCTTCGGTGAAAGCTGGTTGAAAGAAATGTTTCCCTCAAAGAGTTTCCAAGGTATTAGTAAGAGCCGCGTATAGATCCGTCACATTTTTAAAATGATAACATTCATTAGTTAAATTTGCATCTCAGAAAAGGTGTAAAATGTACCATACAGATACGGAAGCAAAAATGCATTAAATGTTAAGGTGCCCAAAAAAGATCACAAAAGGAATTTTGATACAGGGCTCACTCAAGATTAGCTACTCCAGTGATGCCATATAAAAATCAATAAATTTAAATTAAATAAAATAGGGACAGTTTTATTCTATTATTAATGAGCTAGTTTCATATCTATAGCTACAAACACACACACACATTTAATTTTAGATTCAGTTTAATGAGACAAATCTTTTGTTTTTTTTAAATCAGGAGTGAGATTGGTATTTGAAATTATTATTACAACCTGCAAGATACATATCTTATACATCTTTATTTACCCTTCTTGATCTTCATGCAAAGAAAACTTCTTCACAAATATGTGTTGACCCAATTACAGAGAACATTTCTGCCTGTTTGGTTTCTATTTGATTGTCTTGGGGGAAAGGGGGACTTTTCCCGGGTCACATATGGCCCATGCACTGCCAATTTAAGCTCATTTCAGCCCCAGGCCCTGAGATCTACAAGTCCCTTGGCACTGGTGGGTCCAAGGAGGAGTTGATTAAGTCTAGCTTATCCGGGTCCTTTTGAGCCCCAGGCCCCTGGATGCCCGCCCCAAGCTCCCAATCTATAAACCTGCACTGGGCCCATGGGTTGCTATTTGCCCATCTTTGGTTTATACGAATATATTTTTCTGCACGAAAATGTGTTCCGAATATTGGCTCTTCTTTTTAAAATCACGCGAGGTCAGGAAGAAAAAGGTTAGCTACAGCCAGTCATTATGAGATCTCTTGTATAATGATATAATATTCCTTTCAACAGAACTTAACATTAAAAAGGAATAATTAAAAATGTAAAATTGCATAATATTTAGAAAAAAACTCTTAAAAAATTAAATAAATCGTAAAAAATCACTCGTGCGAGCGAAACGGGTGTGTAAGAGGAAATGGTTAGAGAACCATAAAGTAAAAAATGTGCTCTCAACAGTTTTCTAAAAATTTATAATTTCGTGATCAGCCTCGTATTTAGACATTCCATTTTGTTTATCTTAGCATGTAAGTTATTTAGACACGCGCCATTAATGGTTACTATTTGTGTTGAGTTTTTAGCGCGTTTTTCACGTAGTGGAACAAAAGCGCTATTAGGACGCAAATTTCGTCTTCGTCTTCGTTCCGTGTACTTCGTTCCGTGTACTTCGTTCCTACCTTTTCTCAGCAATAAGAACCAATTGACCTCGGGTTTTCGGCATTGGTCGCATTTGTGCCCTAGATGAGCCGAATCATATTTAAATTTTCCAATAGTTTTCCCGAATTTTCCTACAAATTTTTCCTGAATTTCGCTAGTTTATAACAAAATTTTCTCAAATTTTACCTAGTAAATTTATTGTTTGCAAAAAGTTTTTTTAAAAAAATCTACCTGCATTTTTTGGAGGAAAAACGCTCTAAAATTACTTGGTCATGCCAATGATTGATATCTTATGTTCTAGCATGGAATGGTAACACCAGATTTGTATGTTGATGCGCAAGTACAAAATATCGTTTGCATGTAACTTAAAAAAGCCAGGGAAAATGAAAATTAGGTTGCTAACCGAATAAAATTGTGAACATTTTGATTTTGAAGCTGAATCTCGATTTGACGATAAACTGTTGATATAATTCTCACAATTTTTAGAGTGATAAAAAAAAATCCAAGCCCATTAGTACATCGAACTTCAAGAAGTTTTGCTTAAAATGAAAAATCTTATCCTCCAGCCTAAGATAATTTTAAATCTTTTAGCATTTTATCCAGCAATTTTATTAAAAATTGATCTATATAAAAATAAATTAGACCTCAAAGAAAAATTAGATAAAGAAAATGCGAATATACATCTGCGTTTTCCAAAATAAAAAAAAATAATTTTATTCTACTTTTAAGACCCCCTAAAAATGATTTAATAATTTTTACCTTCTGGAAAGTTTTGCCAGTACCACTAATGTTCCGCAAACACTTTTATATTCAGATTATGGACTTCAACTAATGATCTCAGCAGGAAATTTATGACCGTGTTTACTTCATAGCAAACTCTTCTGGACTCAAGAAAAAAAATGTCTTAATTACTCAACAGAGCTGTTTCAAATCCTCAAGTTCACGAAGCACGTGCTAAAGATGTCCATAACAAAACTGTCCAAGATTGTTTTAGCGACGATAATTTAAATAAAGTCTGGAAACATTAAAATAACAGCTACTGTCATAGCATCCTCTTTTTTGTATGTGTGTCTGATCATGAGAATTATTTACAACGCCATTTTTATTTTATAAATCGTGATTTATTTTGACTTCGGTAGTACAGGAACGGATAATTGATAGCAGGAAAGTTAAATATATTTTATGTTAATAAAATTAATTATATATACAGACACTCTGATACTATGGGTATGCAAAATTAATATTTGAAAACATCCAATAAGTTAAATAATTATTGTGACCTTCATCAGAATGACCTTTATTAGAAGTTAAAATACGTCAATATTCTATAAAAACAATACAATATTGTCTACCAAAGGCAATTAATTCGTTTTTAGAGCATTTTAGAATAACTTTTAAGCTATTTTTCTTTTTGTCTCCCAAATTTCGGGAAAGGAATTTTTCAATTCCGTACAAAAATTCTGACAAAAAATAAATAGATAAATAAATAAAAAATGAAACAAGAGAAAAAAAAAGCATTTGCAAAAATAACTAAGATATTATTTCTCAATTATAGTCTGGAAATTTAATTTTTTTTAGCAGTTTATTTTAACTAAAATATTTCCAAAATGTTTAAACATTTTGGTATCAACAGGTCTGCTTTTTTTCTCACTCTCAATGAAGCTGTTGTAAACTGAAAAATTTTTTCCGTAAGATTCATTGACAAATATTCGTATTTTTGCACAACTGCTCTACACAGTGGGTGAACAAAGCTTTACAATATCTCTAATAAGCGAAATTCCGTAATTCATTAAATTTTTTTTACAAACAGTAATTTTCTTAGAATCTTTAGATAATTTTTTATAACATATTGATAAAAAGGAATTAAATATTTCATTGTAATTCATCTACTATCTTCACCAATATACAAATCAAAATGTATAACCTCTTCATTCCTTAGAAGTTGATGAGGGAATATTTGGTTGTTAAATATGAATTAGAAGCGGTTTCAAGAATCTCATCTAAAACTTCACTATGGTGTGATATAAAGATTATTGGTGATGCCTCTTGTAATTTTTATGATACTAATCACCAATATCATTAAATTTTGTCGTTTCTAAAAAGTTCATGATAGTTAAAATATTCATTTGTTAAATATCAAACCCATCTCAATTCCCCAAATTATTTTTTTTTCTCAAGAAATATCTTCTTTGGCTTAAAGGAGACCCTAGTGCTCTTTTGGCTTTAAGTGCCCTAGAAGCAGTAAGAGAACTGTTGGGAACAGACCTCATATTATTGAGCCATAATCAAGTGACAAGGACTACGCCTGTGTTGGCCTCTCATTATTCAAACACCCGCCGTGTAGAGAAGGCCGATGTGCACTTTAACCCCTTAAGCGGTCAATTTTTTTGTCCAAAATGTTCCAAAAATAGATACATTTTTTATTGCAGATAACAAGCATAATACTTAACAAAATGGAAAATGAAAACTTTTCCCACGATTCTTATTTTATAATTGTGAAACCCCAAAATTCCTAGAGTTGCTTCTTATAAGTACACTCTGCATGCTATGAAGAATGTTTCATATATCTTAAAAGAATTTCTCCTTCGTACCTGCAAAAAAATTTCATTTTCGTACTTTTTTTTCAAACGGTTGAGGATTTTTGGGGGTGGGTGTGCATATATGTACGCATACACAATTTGTAGCATGGTGTAATTCTTAGTCTTATACATTGCAATGGGGACAGAGATAAAATTGGCTTGTTTAGATTATCTTTCCATTTTTATCTCTTCTCCAGGAACAAATTACACATTCCTTTGCCGATTCCTGTTCTTTGTCGAATATATTTTCAAGAATCTAAATTCCTGCCTCCAATGAAAAATTTGCAACTTCACTGCAAAGAAAATCTCGTATGAGAAGTATATTTCAGTACCATACACAAACTGCATATCTTAAAAAAACTCTAGAATTAGTAATCTCACTATAAAACTTTAAAATAGAGTAGAACATCGTTTATCGAACGTTTATTATCCGGAGCGTCAAATATCCGAACCAGAGTCCAGATACGTTTTCGAAAAGTGCAATGCTCGATAGTTGTTTCGCGTGAGGCCAGAAGTGACGGGAAAACACAAGGTGAGGGATATTTGGGAAATTTCAGTAGTGTGATTTGGTAAACATCTGCGCGGAATATTAGGTCAGTTTGTTTCTAAGTGAGGGGGTTTGTACGTGCTCTTTTGTTGAGTTGTGAACTCCTATGGCTTCGAATTCAAAACGGAAGCGCAATGCCTTGAACGTAGAGGACAATAACAACAACGAAAGTAGTAAGGGTCCATCAAATACTGACGCGTTTTTTGCGTTAGAGACAGCTATGGAGTGGTACGAACAACAGAGTGCTGTCCTACTCTTGCTGCTCAAGAGAATCAGAGACCTTGCAGCGAAAAAAACGAAGTGTACAATGGTACAGCGAAAAATAAGTGATTATTTTTCACAATCAAGGTAAAATTGGGACATTTTACAACTATTTTGTTTTCTCTTCAATCACATTTCCCGCCTGTGATGATTTTCAATAATCGTATAGTGTCCGGTTTCATATACTGCATAATCGCATTCGGTTTTCGGTTGTCCGAACAATCGCGTATCCGAACGGTGACCGGTCTCAATTGATTCTGATAAACGACTTTATACTGTACGTCCAAATTAAAGATAGACAAAAGAAAAAAAAATGCCAGTACAAGTAAACGGTTTGGCTAGCTTTCGGTTACCCAACGGTGTACGGTCAAACCAGTTAAGTGGTTACATCTGTCGAGGCTTAATGTCCTCTCATTGGTGTGGTTATTAGGAGAGGAGGTGCCAGCTCAGGTGTCATCCTCATCTCTTGACCTTGGTTCGAAATTACGAGATTTGTTCTCCAATAGCCCTCGTGTTGCTTCTTAGTGCAACGTTAATAAAACTATCACTCATTCACCCGCTTACTATCCTAGCTTGCACATCAGTCTGACATGAACATTTAGATTTTTTCACAGATTTAACATTCATCAATTCTACTATATTTTGCCAAGAAAAAGAAGTGTTTTTTAACTAGTACCAATTTAAAAATGTGTCTTATTTTGCTTCAGAAAATTTCTTTTTAAATCTCTTTTTCAAATGCAGAAGGTCGTTCGCACTTTATGGAAACGATTTTGTAACTTAATCCTCTGGTGAATTTTGAGATAAAACGTTGGCAACTTTAGAATAATTGTCTGCTAATGTTTTCTTTTGATTGGAATGTAAAATAAAAAATTTATTTTAAAAATGGCTCCTAAAATTGTAGATGTCCCGAAGGTCTACGTAATTGCGCTTTCCGAGGAAAAATATTCGAATCAACAAATCATAAAGAAGTTATCAGAATTGCATCAGAGTTTGGAATTTGGTTTGATGACCGGATGTAAGTTGCGAGAACTTTTATGTTTTATTTGTACATGTTCACGTAAGTAATTTTATACATATACTGACTCCTTTGAAATATTCATGTCCGTTTATTCTAGTGCTAGCGATACTCAACCGCAGAGGTTCCCAAACTTTTCTGTCTCATAGACTTCTTGCCATGTTTTTTTGGTATCGGGTAAGACCCCTGCTTAGCTACTATTGAATTTTTACAAATTTATCAACTTAATTGTCTTTTTGACAGCTAGCATAGAGCTATACTTACTTTAAAAGAATTAAATTCCTTCTTTGTATTGAAGTATAGTGTTCAAAGCACGTGTCAGTTAATTAGATTAAAATTAAATTAATACATAAAGTAACTGAACAACAAACAAATGCTTTTTATTGGAAGGAGGAATCTGGTGCTACAATAACAAATTTTCAACATTTGGTAACAATCTTTTCAGGTTTAACCCTCTCTTCTAATAGTAATGACCAGTTTTTTCCCCACTCTCTTGTTTCTTTTTTTTTTTTTTTTTCGTTTTGGAAATTGACAACCGTGTTGAAACTCCCACTAGGAAAAGTAATTAAAAACTTTCTCACGATATTCTATTACAGGCATGCCTTTTTAAAGCAAAAATTGCTTGTATCCGTTTCTAAATCTCCGTTAGCGCCTATTCTTATCAATTTCTATTGTAATATGAATTTTTTTTCCCACTATGACCATATGAATGGATTGTGACTAAAGTAATACAAACCATTTTCAAACCTAGTTTCAAAATCTGAATAAAGGGCATTTTAATACTGAATGTGGATTAAAACTTCCTGAAGATTGTTTATGACAAATTGAGAAAATTCAAGACCTCCAATTTTACACTGCTGTAGCTTAATTCTGGAAAGAAACACTGAAATGTTTCTTGTTTTAATAAAATTTATGCTGTTACCTTATAACTTCAAATTAACTTCATTAAATTTAGTAAATAAATCTGTTAAAAAGGTAAAATTTAGTTTCCACTTGATTAATTTTCTTTTAAAATTAAAGTCACGATCGGGTTTAATGAGAGTCACTATCATAGACCCCCATTTACACCTCGTGGACCCCAAAGTTATTTTTTCACTTACGTCGACCCCTTGCAAGTCGTCGTAGACCCCTGAAGGTTCATATAGACCACTTTGGGAATCATAGCTCTAGAAAATCTGGATAATAATAAATGTTCAATCAAATTAGCTCAATACTACATAGCTTTTTTTGTAGAACCTTAAATTATTCTTTCAAAAAATAATTTTTATTGCATCTTTTATGAACAGTCTCTTTGGAAAAACTATTTTTATCAATCATAAAAAATTGGTTACTTCTAGGTCTGTATTTCGAATCAACAAACCTGTATTTAAAATTAAAAAAAAAAAAAAAAAAAAAAAAAAAAAAAAAAAAAAAAAAAAAAAAAAAAAAAACAAAACCTGTATTTAAATTCAAATTAACTACAAGCGAGTTTCAACGTATACCCCCCCCCCTCATATCATAAGAAACGCTAAAATCACCTCTTTTGAGAATTCTACAGAAGATAAACGAAATTCTGTACAATACAACATTAAAATGTATTACACACACAATAATTCTACAGAAGATTAATGAAAATCTGAATAATGAAACTTTAAAAAAGTGAGACAATAATTCTACAGAAGATGAACAAAAATCTGTATAATACAACGTTAAAAAGTGTGACAACAATTCCTTCTTTTAGATAAATTAATTAAAATGTAAAATAACATGTGCAGATTTAATTATTTTTATTTGCTTATACGATGATATTACAGCATATCAAACGCTCCAACGCAAATGTAGCAACAATTTCGTATGTTGTTAAACAAGTGTTTCGGATGTTGTTTGCGACCGCATTTTCGTAGTGATAAAGATTTAAACAAATAAGACGAATCTATGCAAATATAAACAAAAAAAGTGCAGTTTAGTGTCTATAGATATGTTATTATCTAAGTTAACCAAACGTGAGCGTTTCTGTTGTTGATTTCATAAGTGACGATATCTTCTTTCACATGAGGTCACTCGACATAACGTTAACTTCGCGACTTCTTTCACTGCTTAGATAAGAAACGGTTGATTGAAAATTAGGAAGCATTAGCCCGTGCTGTGCTTTTTATTTTATCTTACTTAAGTTCTTATTTTTACGACTCGGATAGAAAAGCTCGAAAGCTTTTTAATTGACGTGGGTTAAACAAAATAAAACACTGAAGAGATTTTAAAGAAATAAAGCATTTGTAAAAAAAAATAATCTTTTAAAAAAATCATGTGAATAAAATGATCCAGAAAAGGTTCTACAAGTATTGTATAAAATAGCACATTCTAAATTTCGATGCGAGTTGAGAGAGAGAGAGAGAGAGACTATTATTTTTAACGCCGAGGTGGGCATTACGTCGATCGCGATCGATCGGTGGACCGCTAAGACATTTTGGGGTGACCGTCTAAAAATTTTACCAGCTAGTAATTATATACGGAAAATTCAAGATTGGCTGACAGTTCACAGACTAAGCCTTTACTGACTACAATAAAAAAAATTATCTTTAGATAAAAAATGTTTTATTTTTTAATGTAATTTGAATTGTTTCATAAAAAAATGTATCATTTGATATAATTATATTTGGAGCTATTATTAAGTTTGTATCTTGCGTTTTGCTTTGAACGTGGTTTTAAAAGGGTTATTTTTTTTATTTTAGTTCTGTATGTGTAAGTACATATTCCATACTTATTAATAGAAATTATAATAATAACTTTTTCCTTACCTCACACCACACCTACGACATTGGGCAGTAGCGTACACAGGGATTTTTAAAGGGAAGGAAGGGGATCGAGGGTTGAAAGTCGATTGTTGGGACCAGAAAACAACAAAAAATAAATTACTGAATAAATAATTAACATTAATAAATAAAAAATTGCTAATATCGAATACTTAATTACAATTTATATACTATATACATGGGACTATAATAAATCGGAAGAAAATGAAGGGTTATGAGGGAGGGTCCGGACCCGTAGACCCCTCCCCCACCCTTGTGTGCGCCACTGACTCTGAGTGGACCGCAACTCCTTGAAAAAATTAAAAGTAGCCCACACCCTGGAAAAGTCTGCCCACCCCTGATTTAACACATACTATAAAGCAGGGGTGGCCAACCCGTGGCACACTGTGCCAGAGTGGTAACAGTGGCACGCGAGGACTTAGTGGAAAATTAAAAAATCTTAAAAGATAATAATAAATAAAAAAAATTTTTACAATTGTATTGAGATGCAGTTGGCTCAGACAAAACCTTCAAAACTTATTTTAAATATATGTAATTAATTCAATTTCAATAGAAGATTATCGCGTAGAGAATACTCTTTTATTGTTGTATGCGCTGGCTTTCCAAAGGAGGTGGGTGCACTTTCGAGATTTTGGAATTTGAGGGAGAGCTCTTTAAAATATGTGGAAGAAAACAATGAACTGCCCAATGAGTGCTTGTTACTCAAAAATGAAGATTAGCTATGAGATTTTGCTTTTATTACCGATATTATGAGATATTTTAATAATTTAAACTTAAGATTAAGGGGAAAGAGTTTTTTTTTTAACTCTAATTGTCAGCATCTTCAAGAACTAACTAAAATAGATGACTTGGTAAGAAAGCTACAAATTCAAAAGCCACAAAGCAAGTATTGTGTGTTTGATAATTATGTAGAATTAATTGTTTCAAGTTACTCATTTTTATATTTTATACCTAACCTAACTTATTTGAACGTGTAAAAAGTTTAATAAGAATAAAACCTAATTTTGTTCTTTTGCTTTATTTTTGATATTATTTTGATTTTCACCTATTTAGACGCATTAAGAAAACGTGCCATTTACGTAAAAATTTCATAATAAGCCCATAAGTAACATTTTTTTTCACTTCATATATACTATATATATTTCTAGGAAACCACGCCAGTAGGAGGGCTTTGAGCCTCGACATTTTTAACGAGCATCAGCTTTTCTACATGGTGGTCTTCAGCAGAATAGGTCTCGAACTCATAACACTCTATCCACGAGCACCAGCTACCACAGCCATCATCAATTTAGATAAAACTCTAGTGTCTTATGAGACGTTAGAAATTATTCAGAATCGCGCTCTCTCTTATTATTTATAATATATGTATATATATATATATATATTTCACCTGTGGCATAGAAACTGTAAACGTATTCGAGAAGCTCAGTAGCTTGTCAAAGAGAAGCTAAAATTCCCCGTACAAATATTTCTCACCCCTACCCATTATATCTCTTTCATGACTGAAATTTATTGCCAATATAGAGTTCTAATTAAACATCAAATTAACTGAATTAGTATGCAGCAAAATTATGTAAGGATATGCATTGGTATACTATTGTTGTCAAGATCGCATAATCTGTCTCCCAAATGACCAATAAGAGCCATCTATTACTTGCTTGTTTACAATGCATGATAGAAAATATTTACATCAATTGATGATGGTTTACATTTTTAAAGTAAAGATATCTTCAGAGAAAAACAATAACAACATGAAAATACAAGGGCAATTCTGAAACTAACCACGGTTTGGGCGTGGCGCTGGAAGTACGGTTCGGAGAGACCTCAATCGAATGCACGAGTAATCTCTGATTCAGTAAGCTTCCAGTGAGCGAATGAGAGTGTCGTAGGGTCAAGAGTTTGCTAGTTATAACGTGACAAAATGTGTGCCGCCATAAAAAATCCCGCGAAATGTGATAAGATTTCTTTGGGTCAAAAAAACTGTCAGCAGAGGATATCCATCTTGAATTATGTACCGCATACGGGCCAAACATTATGAGTGAAGGTGTAGTGCGTCAATGGATACGCTTTATCAAGGACGGAAGAACAAACATCCACGAAGAATCACGAAGTGGAACGCTGTCTGTAGTGAGTGCTGATCTTTACCATCTAATCACTGCAATGAGAAGAAGTGGCTTGAGGGACAGCATTTCGCTGACGAGTGAGTGAGTGAATATTCAGCTGCACGAGGGCTTTTGGGGACGGTCCGCGTAATTTTGAACCATGGTCAAGTGACGCGGATGACACCTGAGCTGGCACCCCCTCTCCTAACTACCACACCACACCACACCAACGGGAGGACGTTTGAGCTCTCGACAGATTTTTCGTGCATCGCGCCCCTACACGGCGGGTCTTCAGTGGTACTGGAATCGAACTCATGACATGCTAGCCACGATCCGATGCCTAGACCACTTGGCTACCGCAGCCATTTGAATAATGGGGGAGACTATGTTGAAAAATAGGGGAGATCTGTACCTTTGATATGTAAATAAATATCCCCCCCCCCCCTCTGTCCTAGTTTGTTTTTTACAGTGATTCGGAGATTACTTTCCGAATTGCCTTCGTACATTTAATATAGTTTGTAATTCACTTCTTTTTCCAGTATAGAGCAATAGTTTCCACCGATTCAATGTATGCTGTGCTTTTCTGATGGATTACTTGAATGAGTGAGTGTTTATTAATGTCGCACTATAAAACAACATGAAAGGTATTGGCGACGGTCTTCTTTATTTTGAACCGTGACGAGGGATACATGTGCTGGCACCCCCTCTCCAAGCTTTCCCACATCGCCAACAGAAGAACGTTAATCTTCGGCGGATTTATCGCCAACCACAAGTTCGTGCCTATGACCACTAGGCGATCGTGGCAATCGTAACCCCATGAATTAAATGAAACGTAAATGTAATACTTTCAAACAGTTTAAATTGTATACATTTTAAACCTTCTTCAAATTTGTTTTTTCAGAATTGAATAAATCCAGATTGACTTGTATTAAGAAGTATCACTCTGAATAACTCATACCTTTCATGAAGAGCTGAAAGTTTCCAATGCACACATAATTAGAGAATATTTATGAATGAATATATTTTTCATATTATTTTTTTTTAAAAATCAAAGATTAAATTCTGTTTACTGTATCTGTTACATTTCAGTTTATGACAGAAAATTAACTCTTATCTTAAAAAATTTTTAAGTTTAACCATTTTTGTAATTCTAATTCATTGAAACAACTAATATAATACGGTAAAACCAGTAACCGACTAATGATAAAAATACAAAAAAAAATCTAATCCTTTTAACGTGAATCCTCATATCTTATTACTTAAATAAAAACGGCTGACATTCTCGGTAGCGAAACCATGCATAAAAAAACCATTCCTAAATCTATAATTTCCTGACGATTACACCCTCTATGTATTTGACATTCAGATGGGAAAAAAAGATATTATTACATGGTGAGTGATTCTTCGTGATAACTAATCAAAAGTAATCATGACTCAGGTCATTGTCTGCTAAAGTTCATCTTCTATGCTAATTTTAGTCTTCCTCGCTTGTCGCCAAGGTGCCTCCCGCGTTCCCAATAAGCCTTGTCAAAAAAGAATAATTGTCCAGGAAATGACAAATATTACAATTAGCACGAGCCGCAAGTTTATGAGTTCGTTTCTTTATTGTAAGAGATATGCTGGTTGGCCAGTAAGAATCGTACGGAATAAACAGTTTTTTTTTACACGACTATTTTCATATATCCCTATATATTAGCTCAGTTTTTCGGGGAAGAGGTCGTAAAACAATGTTACTATAAGTGTCTGTGTTTCATTTTTATATCTCTCATTCAGGACAGCAAAACTATTCCCAAACGTAAACAACATATATTTTACATTTAATATTTCAACTCATATCTTGTACGATGTCTTTCATACAAATTAATTAAAGTGTTTGATTTTAAAAGTTTGTCTCGATGCCTTATAAATTTATTTATTTTGAAAGGATTGTACTGTGTTTGGAAGAGCTGTGAAATAATGGTTGGTGGGATGTGTTTTCCAGAATCAAATTTCACAGACATTCATTGAATTGTTTATGAAGTACACGTTGCTAAATAAAAACTACAACGTCTCAAAGTATTTGGCATGGCTTGGATCGAATTTTTATCTCTAGTTTCATATTAGAAATTTGATTGAAATAAAAAAAAGAGTCCCCGTAGCTCGTTTGCAGTAAAACTTTTAAAAAACCGATGCAAATTCAAATTAATTAAAATTCGTCAAATCACAGTCAAATAATTTAAAGATTCTCATATTTTTATAACAATGATGGTACCTTTTTTTTTTAGCTTGGCAGAATCTTAAATTAGTTACAGGAGATTACAAATGAAATTCTATGAATCTTTGTTAGAATAGATAAAAGATATTGCACACATATACACTGGTGTCCAAAAGTTAAGTATAATTGATAATTATGTGAATAAAGAAGGAACTGTAAATCAGAATGGCGAGAAACGTGATATGCGAGTGTAAAATGGTTATAAAATATGGAAGCAAATCAAAAGAATGATAATAGTTAATTTTATTATCCAAAGTAGCAGTTCGAAAGTAAACTGAGCATAACAAGGATTCACACTTTAAAGAAAAAATTAAAGAACACATTAAAGAAAATACTGATGCTACAGTTAAATAAGGCGTGTGGTCACCTCTCTGACAGACAGGCACACTGCACAGCGATTTACTAAACTTGCTATGAGATGATGAATGAGTTGTGGGCTCAAACGGTTCCAAGCACCTTGAAGAGCTCTCTTCAGTTCTGTAACGGAGCTTGGTGGGTGCGAAAGGGCTGCAATTTGTCTCCCGAGCATATCCCATACATGCTCGATAGGATTTAAATCAGGGGAGTTCGCAGGCCACGACATGCGCTGGATGTTTTCCGTTTCAAGGAAGTCATCAATCAGCACCGCTCGGTGTCATGGCCCATTATCATCCATGAATATGAAGTCAGGACCGACACCACCTCGAAACAAGCGAACATAAGGCTCAAGAACTTCGTCTCTGTATCTTTGAGCAATCACATACCTCGTGTCAAAGAAATGAAGGTCTGTTCGGCCGTCCATCATGATGCCTGCCCATATCATTACTCCCCTTGATGGAAAATGATGTTTTTCCGTAATGTTTCTTGGTTCAAAACGTGTTCCACGTTCTCTCCATATCGTTACCTGCCGAGAATCACTACTCACACTAAACCGGGACTCGTCACTGAACATCACATTGGCCCACTCTCCCACACTCCAATGTTGATATTTCAAACTCCAGTTCAAACGAGTGCGTTTATGCGCAGACGTGAGGCGAATGCAAACTACTAGTCTTCTGGCATACAGGCCAGCATGATTGAGTCTCTTGTAAACAGTTTGTCTCGAAATTCGTATTCCTGTGGCGACTGTGAGCGCCGAATCCAGTTCTCTGGCAGTACTTCCCCTCTGACGTCGCGCACTTATTACCAAATATCGGTCTTGGCGAGGGGTTGTGACTCTTGGTCGACCTGATACTGGTTCTCGGGTAACATCTCCCGTTCTTTGAAACCTCTGCCACAGTCTTGAGATCACAGACTGATCCACATTCAGAATTCGAGTCACTTCGGTTTGTGATCGTGAGGATTCCAGCATTCCAACGATTCTTCCTTTCGTAAACATGTCGAATTGGCGTCTTTGTGCCATCATTTTCCTTGTTTGATGGTTAACAACGTTCCTTCGCACAGCAGTTGCACGAAACTTGTCTGAACTGCCTATGCTGCGTGAATCGGTTTCTCCGCGTTCCGACATGCGCCGGTGTTTCGCGCAGGACGTAGTCGACTGAAAGGTTTTGCATAAACTCAATGTTTCTTCTTCACCCAATTAATATTCGCAAGAAATTTGGAATAATTTTACGAATATTTACTCCCTGTTTTTCGCATTTTACGATTTATGCTTAACTTTTGGACACCAGTGTACAGCACGTTAAATAGTTTCTCCATATAACGCTAAATAATAAAGCCTCAATTAGGAATATTTTCATAGAAGTAAAATTAGTCTAATATTAATATTATATTCTAATTTCACTAGATTATATGGTGAGTATCAAATTTTTAAATATTACTGACACGTCCCTTATATATCTGTTTGAATAATATTTAATTTTTTCTTTTATAAAATGTGTTTAATGTGTGTAAATGTATTAATACAATTTAGACCCTTCCCATAATAAGGGTTCATATTAGACGGATTCGTGGAAAAATTGTGATGCATTCGCATAACACGCTAAAGAGGCACGTAAAACACAGTAAAAGAATGAGACCGTTGTTGCGATTTTATATAATTTATTTGGCCACTAGTTAATATAATTTGGCTTGTGAAACAAAACATCATTGCATGCTTCTTAAATTTCAGGGGAATGCCTTTTTTACAGGAGATCGTCTCAGTTTGTTTCTAGTTGTGATGCACATTATAAGCTGTATTTGAAAAAAAAACTTTTATACTGTGTATGATTTATTTTATTCAACCAAAAAGATTAAGAAAAAAGAAAGCTTTAAAAGAAATTAAATCCTTATGAAATTAAACCCGATTTCATGTAGAAGTGCATATTTGCGCTCCCTTTAAAATACTATCAATACCTTAAAGTGTGCAAGTATTTGTGTAATCCAAGTGACTGTTATACAACACAAAACTTTTCTATCGTGTTATGAGGGGAAACTATTGTATGTTATTTCTAACACTGTGTGTACAGTTAAAAATAATTTTAACTTGTTAAAGTGAAAAAATTACATTCTTATAGAATGATTGGGTTTATAGGACGAGGTGTAACAATGGATATATAGAGACATTAGTCTACATTTTTATTTTGCTTTCTAAAAAAGGACTCAGAGTATAAATTTTGCTTTTTTACATTAGAACTAAGTCACAAATCGCTTAGAAAAATTAGTCCTTACTAGACATAGTACGAAAACTTGAAGGTAGTAAGGCCTGTTGAAATGTCACCTTTTTTATATGACGATTCAAAAAATGATAGGTTCAGCCCTTTATAACTCATTGTGCTGTCTTTGTGTTTATCTTAGACAATATTAAATTTTTGTATCTTTATTCTAACTGTCGACTTGATCTCCCTTTCCTAAATAAGAATCTAGGGCTTTCAAAGTCACGTATCATGGTCGGATTCACGGTAAATTATGAAGTTTCTGTTGAAGATCACGAATGTGGTTCTGGGACACTTAAACATTTTTGCTTTTTGTAGCTAATAAAGTTATTATCTATTGTGAATAATACATAGATGAGAGATACAGATCTCTTTGTCTTAAAACGGAGGGAAATGTCTCTAAATTATTTCTTACAACAGCCTTTACATTGTAAGTGTAAATTAGAGCTTTGTCTCCAGCTCTAATATCACGTTTATACACTTAGTGTGTAAAAATCATATTGTGATTACATTTAAGGGCAATGTTCTCTCGTACTCGCATTCAGGCAAAATTGATTACGTATTTGATTTTTCGGTCATCTGAAAGGGAACAAAGCTCATAGTTAAAAAATATCCATGACATCGTGCTTCCTTTCTGAAAATCTTCAAGATCAATGTTCACAGACGAATTATAGACCTGGTTATTGGATCAACGTAAAAATACTTCAGCCATTGCCACTCTTAAAGTTTCACATTTGTAAGAAATGGATTGACAATGGAATGAACTTTATACATTTTACCCTAAAAATATTAATTGATGATAGAATGTCAAACTTAACCCGTGCGAAGACCATTTCAGCTAGTTTAATGATAAATGACGGCGGTCTTTTTCAGTAATGAAAAAAAAAAAAAAGGAAACGGCTATGAACCTGATGGGAATATAAAATATTGGCATAATTTAAGACAAAAGCCCAGGGGCTTTTTCAGTAGGAAAAGTGGAGCTGTGATCGTATGAGCCGCTTTTTGCTTCAAAGATCGCGCTTGGCCCTTTCCAGATGGTCAATTGTGAGTTCTTTTAAACATGTAAAAGAAAAATCATCTTATGCCATTTTGAAAAAATATAGGGGGACGAAGTTGGGAATATATATCAGTTCAATAATGTCCCCAACCATACCCCAATACTGCGAAAAATTATTTTTAAGCTAAAAAAATGTTGCTGTTCTTGAGTGACAACCGATGAATCCTGATCTAAGTTCTCTTGAGAATAGAAGGGCCTTATGTGTGTGTGTGTATCGGGAGGCATACAAAAATGGATCGTAATTTTATTCAGTGAATGCCTTGAAGACAGCCATTTAAAGTGCTTGGTACAACTTAGAACAATATGTATTACAAACCTTAATTATGTCGATGGTAAAAAATTGCTTACAATGCCATACTGAATGCCGACTTTAAACTATTAAGAGAACAACTTTTGTTGAAATGTCATATATTCCGATAAACTTTTAGGACACCTAATATTTCCATTTTTTATATGATTGAAATACAACTTGTTACATTTTTCTAAATATTTCGTTGAGTGCAGTTGCTTATGGTTTGAATAAATATATTTGTAAATTATATATGTTTGTATGCCTTTCCGTTTAGGTGAAAGCATATATTTTTACTTATTGATTGTGTACATATATATCTTAGGGAGACCAAGAAAATATATTGTCGCTTTTTTATACCGCTAATACCCTAGAAAAGTTGCCTTTTCCCTTGCTAAAGTAAAGAAAAAAAGTAATACTTCAAATAAAAAAAACATCTTATACTCACGCATTGCATTAATTTTTTTTGAAAAATGCAGCAGTTTCGTTATATTTTATTTCTTAATTTTCTGTAATTATTTAACTTACTAATATCGTAACGCTCTAAATGATAAATTGGGGATATGAGGAGCAAGAGGAACCAAAGCATTGTTCAAAAGATCCCCAAGAAAACTGTATTTAGTCATATTTATTCGAGATTGCAAACTGCCTACAGACTTTTCTGTCAATAAAAGTTTA